>QEOT01007267.1:63669-87835 GCA_003123785.1 Pterocarya stenoptera | reverse complement strand
AATCACCCTCGAATACTACCTTTTGTATATTAAGCTCTGCACACAAACATAGAGCCCTCCATAAAGCCATAGCTTCAGCAATTACAGCGGACTGGATACAATCTTTTGGAAGGCATAGTGAAACCTGTACATTCCCCTCCTCATCTCTAACTACCACTCCAGCTCCCATCTTTCTTTGATTCGACTAAAAGGCAGCATCCCAGTTTACCTTTACATATCCTTCTCTTGGAGCTTCCCACTTAACCATCCTTCTCTCCACTGCAACAGGTTCTATATTTTCAGCTCCCTTCTGCTGAGCTTGTTGGAATTCCTTAAGATTTGCTCTTGCTTGTTGCAACACAGACCCAGGACTAATAAACTTCCCTTCAAATATCCACCCATTCCTTCTAAGCCATATATATCGCATAACAGATACCACTAGCTCCATGCTTTCCAATGGCAGTTTAGATATTAGTTTCCTCCATACCTCAGCCAGGTCCACCTCATATGACTTCCACTTCTGCACTGGACTTTTCTTATCACCCCACACATCCATAGCTGCAGGACAGCTCCATAAGACATGGCAGACAGTTTCATTTTCCTCTAAACAAATGGGACAGATTGGCCTCTCCATCACATTTCTTCTATAGAGATTCTCTTTAGTTGGAAGGCAATTGTTAAGAGCTTTCCATAAAAAATTTCCATAAAAAAGTTCTAGAGAGCTTATATGCAAGTATTGCTGTCCAATCTTTACCCAACCATCTATTAAAATATAATGAGTAAATCTAGTTTGCCCACTTGTTTTGATACTTTTTTTTAACTGCTGGTTATTTATTTATTTATTTATTTTTATTTAGTGATTAAGGAAGTAATTTTAAATGTATTGATGTATTTTTTTTATTTTTTAAATGTATTTAAATATGTAAAAAAAATGTGAAAAGTAAAATGAGAAAAAAAAATAAAAATTTGCATTGGGCGGTAAGCCAGCGGTAACTCTGGGGCGGCAGACTAGTCGCACCCAAATATAATTTTTTTTTAAATGAGTAATTCTATTATGTGTCTAATTTATATTACTCTTTGATTGTGGTCTGCATGACTAAATAAAAAATATTAAAAATTTTAAAATATATATTTAAAATAAAATAAAGTCCAAAAGATAAAAATATTAAGATTAAAACTTTGGGTTTTATTTACTTTTTTATATTTAGATTTTTTATTTTTTTAATAAAGTGCCGTGTCAACAGAATAAAATAAATGGTATAAATTAAAAGCCGAGTAGGATTTCTTCTTTAAATTCATATCCAGGAAAACTTAAATAAAATTCAAATAACTTTAATATAAATTAAAATTTATTCCTAGAAGCCTATGCCTGTGGGTATATCCAGATGATTGGCCCTCCTTGGAGAGGGCGAATATCAAGATTCGATGGTTGCCCTACACCCATCAACTAATGAGTAGGACCTGGAATTATTTTTGAAGATTTAAAAAATAGAATATATACTAAAGTTTCATTTGGATAGTAGGAGAAATGAGATTATTCGTAAATAATAATAAAATAATTTAAATTAATATATTTTATAAAATTTTAAAAAATATGAGAAAAAAATTGAATAAAAATATTATAAAATTAAAATATTGTTAGTATAGAATTTTTTAATATTATTTTTATTTTAAGATTTTAAAAAATTATTATTTTTTGTGTTTGGAAAATACAAGGGTGCATACCAAACGTGCATTCTAAATATGCATATTAGTGCAAATGATTTCTTTTTTCTTTTAAGCATTTTTAAACATCCTTAATCATTAAGAAAAAAATACAAATTTACTACTAATCACTTTTTTAAATATTAAGAAAAATAAAAATAAAATTTAAAATATACTAGTATTTTCTTTTATATTTTGTTTAGAAATTTGAAAACTTCATAATTATTAGATTAAAAAATTAAAAATTAAAAATTAAAAAATATTTATATTGGTGGTGTTTGAATGAACTATCGGGGCTGCTCAAGGAGTGGCCAGCATCGGCTACCCCTTTGGACATCCCTTGGTGGCCACCCACGAGGGCTACCACTTGTGGGTCGCTCTTTTATTTTATTTTATGTTTTTATTTTATTTTTAGTTTTTATAAAAGAAATAAATTCAAATACTTTTCGAAATGTAAATATATACTTTTAGCTCCGATTTTTTTTAAGATATTAGAATTAAATTTATATTAAAAATTAATATTTTTTATTTTATAAAAGATCTGCACAAGATTTCTATATTTTAAACTTGTATCTATATAATTATTTCTCAAATCTTACGTCCATTTTTTTTCTATTTTGGATTTCTAATATATTATTATTCTTTAATGAGATAAGTATAAAATCTATTTTAATATGAAATTATAAAAAGTTTAACTTGCTTCTCTAAACTAAATGGATTTAATAAATTTCGTATATTCTTGTTTATTTATGTCCTTCTATTTACAAGTGAACTCATGCCTTCAAAAACCAATCAAAACGCCATGTGTACACTGTAGTGTACAAAGCGCCTAAAGTCCCCCACTTTCATCCCCAAAACGGTTGGCCAAGGATGAGAGAGTTCGTCATCCTTGGCTCCTCCTCCTCCATTGCCACTCCTTCCCTCCACCTCCACCTCCACCTCCACCTCCACCACTCCCCCAAACCCTACAGGTCCTCCCTTCCCAACCCCACAAAGCTCTCTTCTTCTAAACCACCACCACCACCACCACCACCACCACCACCACCATCGCCATCTTCCTCTCCGCTAGTCCCCATCCTCCATTCTCCTTCTCGTCTCCGCTCCGCCCGCCATGGCGTCCTCCTGAAGTATTATGCCGACCTTGCATCGAAGCTCGCAGGGAGTGGGAGGCTCGAAGACTTCGCAATGATTGTGGAAAGCGTTATTGTTTCGGGGGCAAACGCCTCCAAGTTTCTCGCAGCGTTGAGTTCTGAGCTCTTGGTCCAGGGGATTTTGTCACGTCTTCGAGAGGGGAAGGTTCGGACTGTAATTGATGTTTTAAGGAAAGTGGAGAAGCTTCGGGTTAGTCCATTGAAGTTGGTTAACGGGTCTGATACGGAGTTGCTGGGCATAGAGTGCCGCCGCCTTGTGAAATGCGGGGAAGTGGAGGAAGTTGTTGAGTTGATGGCGGTTCTTTCAGGTAATTATTATGATTACTTTATCGTTTTGTGTTTTTTTTTTTTTATCTTCGTTCTGCAGCTTATTCTGTGATTGAATTCTTCTAGCACAATAACTTTTTCAATTTGTTATATTGATGGGGAAATGTTTTTATATTTTATATTACTTCAGTGCAGCTACATTGTATCTAGTGGCTGCAGGGCTCTTGGTTTTATATTTGGTCTAAGAGAGTATTACCTCTAGAAAGTTTGGTGTTGGTTTCGAGTTCAAGGTAGGCTCTAATTTCCTATTCATGAAAAGAAAGGAAAAAAAAAGCATTAGTAGTTATTTTTAAAGTACAACTTGAGGTGTTGTGATGCGATTGTTCTTGACTAACTGAAGGGGCTTGTCTAGGAAGGAGTAGAGAATAAATGAAAAGTTTCTTATATGTTTATTTTGGTGGGAATATATGGTTTGTGTTAACTTTGTCATAATTGGAAGTTTTGCATTGGATAACAGATGATTACTTGATTCAGGTTTCCGTTTCTCAATTAAAGAATTACTGAAGCCTTCTGAGATTATTAGAGTTTGTGTTGACAAACGTAACCCAAAACTGGCTATAAGGTATCATTCACTTTTCTATTATTGATGTGTCTTTGTAAGGTTCAAGTTCTCTCTCTCTCTCTCAATAGGCATTAGAGTGACATCTTTGCCAGATAAGTTTTTGTTTAAATCTGTTATATTTTCTATAATGTAAGTTTTGCTTTGTAAATGGCTCAATTTTCATGAGTCTAGCTTTGGGGCGCATATAATGTATTAATGTATGCCATTTGTTCTTAAGCAAGTCACCACTTATGCATAACTATCATATTTTGCAGGTATGCTTGTATTCTTCCACATGCGCAGATATTATTCTGTACTATTATACATGAATTTGGAAAGAAAGGGGACCTGGTGTCTGCTTTGAGAGCATATGAGGCATCCAAGCAAACCATCAATGGTCCTAATATGTATGTCTACCGCACAATGATTGATTGTTGTGGTCTTTGTGGAGATTACATGAAATCGAGGTACACGTTTGAGGTACTTTCTCTGACTACCTCATATTAATTTAATTGTATAACTTGTTTGTGACTGTTTGTTTGGTAGGGATCTATTTAAGATGACAGTAATCCACTTTTTTTTATTGGATTTAGTCCTCATATTACCAATCTTTTTTTTTCCCTCTCTTTTTTTCTTTCTTTTTTCCCATGAATGAGTTCTTTGGGGTGTGTAACTCCCTTTATGCATATGGAGTTCAACATGTAGGGATGATTTGAAGAACTTAATAGAAAACAGCCGCTGTTAGTGACAAAGACTTTAGAACAATTTGACTTTACAGAAAGATCACGTAATTACAATAGTCCTTAAAATATAGGGAAGATATAAAGGTAACTTATAAAAAAAAAATAGGGAAGATATAAAGGTTATTTATCTTTATTATTTTATGTGCATAAAAACAGTATTTTGAGAGAGAGGGGGGGGGGGGGGGGGGGGGGGGGGGGGGGGGGGGGGGGCGGGGGAGGGAAGGGAGCAGGTGATGATTATCAAATCTGTAAAAACCTGATGTTTAGATATAACTTTCCTCTATAAAAAGAATAAATAAAATATTCCAATTGTGGTTAAAATGGTGAGCATTATCAGGTTAAAAGTTTTGGAATTCAATGGCTCAAGGTCCCTCATTCTATGAGCACTTTAAGCATCACATTAAACTTAAGTGGATTTTATTGATAATAAAGTATAGGCGTAAACCAGGTACATGGGAAGATTACAAGAGAAGACACCTAGTTAAGAGGTAGAAGTAGATACAAGGAAATCACAGAAGCTTAGTCCGTTGAAATTTATAGCTAGTGCCCAAAGGAACAAACTGTTGAGAAAGAGACGTATAAGTTCATCCATTGTTCTTTCTCGATCTTTGAAGTTCTGACCATTCCTGTCCTTTCAAGTGCACCATAGAAGACATATGGGGGCCATATTCCACGCCACTGTAATGTGGATTGCGTGTAAACCTTTCAAACTTGCAAAGAGATCTACCACCCTTCTCAGCATTACCTATGCTAATTCCATTATGCCAAAGAAGTCATTACATAGTGCTTTGGCTACCTCGCAGTGAAGACACAAGTGATCTATTAATTCCCTATTCTTCTTGTACATGCAACACCACTCTATAATTATGACTTGGCGCCTCCTTAGGTTGTCTGTGGTTTGGATCTTCTCTAAGGAAGCTGACCAGGCGAAGAAAACTACTTTGAGTGGCTCCTTACTCCTCTAGATACTTTTCCAAGGGAAGAGAAAACTCTCTTGCCAAAAGACGTCCTTGTTGAATGAGCTTACACTGAATTTTCCTTTCTTGGATAGACTCCAAAGCATCTTGTCTTGCCTCCAGCTCTAGGTCCAATAGTTGAAGAGTTCTTTGAGTGCACCTATCTCCCAGTCCTAAATCGCTCTAAGGAAACTTACATTCCACCATGGGGAGCCACCAAAAACTTCCAATAAGTCGCCCATTGACACCTCATGCTCACAAGCAATTCTATGTAATGTTGGCAAACCATCATAAAGGGCCCTATCTCTGCACCATAAGTTGCGCCAAAATTTGATCTTGAAACTATCACCGACCTCAAGTTTTGCGTCTAGAGAAGAGCACACACCTTTTCTGATATATTTCCACCGACCCACCCCATATGGTCCATGGACCTTAGTCAAGCACCACCCCCTCCAAGCACTACCAAACTTGGAATCAATAACAACTGTCCACATAACCTACCTATCCTGCTTGTAATGCTAGAGCCCAAGTGAACATGAATAAGTTGCGAACCCCAACCCTTCCCCAGATATTGGAGAGCATACCTTTTTTGTTTTCTTGTGTGTAGTAGGTATTTTCTTTGTATACGTCCTATGTACTTTGGTTTTGCCTATTCTTGGTAATAAAATTTCTTATTAACTATATAAATAAAAAAGGTATTGGAGAGCAAGGTATTGGAGAGCATACCTAATCTCAATTAATAAGGTGATATTTAAACTTTTCCTTATCCAACCCATAAGAAATCACGTTGGAGCTTCTTGAACAATTTTCCACGTAGGAGGGCAAAAGGAACAATGACAAGGAGTGGGCAAACTGGAAAAAGTGCTCTTAATTAAGGTGATCCTTACTACCACCTTTTGACGTATACATCCTCTTCTAACTTGCCAACTTATGCTCCATCTTTTCAATGGCACCTTCCCAAATGGACTTTTCCTTAAAAGAGGCTCCCAAAGGAAGATTGATGTATTTCATGAGCAAAGATGATATCTTGCAACCCAGTATGCTAGCCAGAACCACCCAACCTTAGGGACATTTCCAATTGGAACCAATTCTAACTTGGCTGAGTTCACTTAACTATAAACAGTTTCAAAGCATACAAGAAGAGCCCTCAAAGAATGGATGTGATTTTGATTCGCCCCATAACATATCATGTGTTATTTGCAGATAACAAATGAGAAATGTTGAGTCCACCACAATTACTGGCCCCCACCAAAAATCCAGAACAAAGCCACCCTCCACCATTGCTGTTAACATTCTATAAAATGCTTCCATGATGATCATGAAAAGGAATGGAAACAGTGGGTTGCCCTACCTCAACCCGCGGGAGCTCTTGAAGAAGCCACTGGGAGAACCATTCACCAACATGGAGAAACGGAGTGTAGATATACAATGCCTAATTAAAAAGTGCCATTCACCTAAAAACCACACCTTCCAAGCAAATAAAACAGAAATTCCCAATTGGCATGATCACCTGCCTTCTCCATATCTAGCTCACAAAGCAATCTTTGGTTCTTTTTCTTTTTTACTGAATACAAATCATCTTTGGTTCACCAAAATTAGTCTGCTATCCAGGCATTCATTGGCAATAAGTATCGAATCTAGAATTTGTTGCCCTATAACAAATGCATTTTAATGCTCCGCTATAATCTTCTCCATCATTGTGCTTAGCCATTTAGCAAGAACTTTAGAAATTAATCTTATACACCCCATTCACAAGACTGATAAGGCGATAATCTTTAACCTCCATTGCTCTAGCGGTTTTATGGTTGAGGGGCATAAAAGTAGCTAGAAGACTTTTTTCTAACTTGGCATAGGAATAAAACTCTTGGAATACCTTTATGATATCATCTTTTATCACATCCCATCAAGCTTGAAAGAACTCTATAGTGAACCCATTTGGACCTGGTGCCTTGTCACTAGTCATACTTCTGACCACTCGACTACCCTCAACCTCTTCTAAAGGCCTCTTAAACCACATGACTTGCTATTGCTCAATGGTCACAAGTACTAATTTTTCCAGGCTTGGCCTCCATGTGATCTGCTCATAATAATGCACAACATGATCCTTAATCTCAAAGTGCTCCGAGGAAATAAGATCATGAGCATCTAAATAGTGTTGTTTCTCCTATGCGAATTGGCCACATGGTGAGAAAAATTTTTACACTTCTTTTTTTGTTCTTCAAGGTTCATAATGATTGTGTTTTTGTAATCCTTGTTTGCTTTGTTTTGGGACAATTAGAGATGTTATGCTGCCATTGAGTGTTGGGCTTTCTTTCACATGAGTTTTTTTGTAGGACTTGCTCAACCAAAAGATCACCCCAAATATTTATGTTTTCAACAGTCTCATGAATGTGAACGCTCATGATTTGAGCTACATATTGGATGTATACAAGAATATGCAGGTATTGCACTCTCTCTCTCTCATTCTCTACAAAAACATGAAGATTGCTCCTTTGTTGGGTTTACCTTGTATACTTTGGATTTTCTATGAATAATTGTCTGACCAATCGGAGTGAATGATCCCAAGTCAATTCCACAAAGCTGGCTTTTAACTTTTTCTGCTGCCATGTTTTGATTAAAGATACATGATAGTGGAACTCTTAATGGTTAGCATGCTTACTGTGCTGCATCCTTTATACTTTTCCTTCAATCTTCATTTTTATTAATTTAACTGATAATTTTAAGTTTCAAGCTTGTATCATTGCTATTTCTTTTACTTTTTTTTTCAGGGTAAAAACATGAAGAAAATATGCATTAATTAGTGAGCCAGTATATCTCCTTTGTTACTTGATACTACCTCCTTTGTTTTTATGCAACCAGAATCTTGGTGTCAGGGCGGATATGGCATCTTATAATATCCTTTTGAAGGCATGCTGTCTTGCTGGCAGAGTTGATTTGGCTCAAGACATTTATAAGGAAGTGCAGCATTTGGAATCAACAGGAACACTAAAGTTGGATGTTTTCACTTACAGCACTATTATAAAGGTAACTCAATGTATATGAACATTAATTTTAATGTCTTCACCATCTTGTTGTTTTGGGTGGTTCATAGATCTTCTTTTCCCTTTTTCTTGCGGATGTATAGACTAGTTATTTGAGACTCTTGTGCTACTTTTTTCATATCTACATGGCCTGTGCATCACTTTCCAGGTCTTTGCAGATGCAAGATTATGGCATATGGCACTACACATCAAAGATGATATGTTGTCAGCTGGTGTGGCTCCTAACACTGTTGCATGGTCATCATTGATCAGCGCCTGTGCCAATGCAGGTCTTGTAGAGCAGGCAATTCAATTGTTTGAAGAGATGCTGCTGGCTGGCTGCGAACCCAACACACAGTGTTGCAACATTCTTTTACATGCTTGTGTTGAGGCTTGCCAATATGACAGAGCCTTCCGTCTTTTCCAGTCTTGGAAGGGAAGTAGAGTCTCAGAGACTGCTAGTGGAGATTACAAGAGCAATACTATATCTAGCAATTTAAGTGCAGAGCATGCGGAAGAAAATTGTGGTAGTACTGTTGCAAATTGCATATCTAATTCACATCACTTAAACTTTTCTAAGAAGTTTCCCTTTACACCCACTACTGCAACGTACAATATTCTCATGAAGGCTTGTGGTACTGATTACTACCGTGCAAATGCTTTGATGGATGAGATGATAGTAGTAGGTCTGTCCCCTAATCATATAAGCTGGTCAATTTTGATTGATATATGTGGAGGCTTGGGCAATGTAGAAGGTGCTATACAGGTAATGTACAAGTTAATATTGATCTAGTTCATCTTTGCTCTTCCTTTTTGCATAATTTTTCTGAATATGTTTAGCTGAAAATCTTACACTTGAATAGCTGAATACTTGCACTAGAAGTATTCTTGATGTTGGTGAGAAGTGAGAACAAGATCCAAGACTTATTTACGGAAACAACATTATCCTTTCCTTTTTGTTATTGTGGTCTTTGTTTACATCCTTTCATCAAGATCTTAGTTCTCTTATAACTACTTTATCTTCCAGTGCAGATTTTGAGACATATGCTTGGTGCTGGAATTCAGCCAGATGTTGTTGCATATACAACAGCCATCAAGGTTAAATCTTTCTTCTGACACTACTTTGGTTGTAAAATAGTTTTCTTGTCTGGGATTAGTCGGTACTGTCCTGGACACCCGACACCAATAAAAAAGGAAAGATGTCTTGTCATGACCACTAATTAAGATGTTTATGCCTTGTGCCCTTGGTTTATAGGTTTGCGTGGAAAATAAAAATTTGAAGCTAGCGTTTTCATTATTTGAGGAAATGAAAAACTATCAGATACGTCCAAATTTGGTAAGTGCTTAGAGTTAATCTGCTTGGATTCTTTATGCGTCAGTGTGAATTTTATGGTATAATATTGGAAGTTGAGGGAAGATATTGTAAATGAAAATGGTTCTGCATGGCATTTGTAGATGGCAGTTTCGCACTGCATTCTGAGTACAATTTTGTGTATACTCACTGTGAAAGGCATTCTGAAAACTGTGACAGGGATAGGAAAAAAGTTCTTAGGTCACTGTATATAACTCGTTCAAGTTATTTATTTTCAGGTGACTTATAATACACTTCTAAGGGCCCGCACCAGATATGGTTCCTTACATGAAGTACAACAATGCCTGTCTATATATCAAGATATGCGGAAGGCAGGGTATGTTAGTGTAAATGGATTTTACCGATATTTCATAAATTTTCCACGTAACTATGAATATTTCTTTTATCATTTATCTATCAGTTAATTACATTGCACCATTAGTACTGTCAAGTGTTGAACAATATCGATTCTCTGGGTGTGTCCACACTGGCTGAGAAGCTTATCTAACTGATCACTAATATTCATGAATGCCACTTTATGCCATTCATCAGGGATATTATCTTAAGAGTATGTTTGATTTGTAGAAGTTGGGAAGGTTTTGATGAATAATGAAGAAATAGAGTTGAGATGAAGGTTTTATTGGATTTTCTGTAAGTGTCAACCCCACCTTAAAAATATGTTTAAATATGTTTAAATAATGAATCTGTGTAATATTTAAAATTTAATTTATTTATATTAAAAAAAAGTGGGGGTGGTCTGCTGCGGCTTGTGGGTGGCCACTTTATCTGGGCCACCCAGGGGTGGACAATTTTAAAGTACTGTTTATTTGTAATAAAATAATATATTTTAACGAAGAGAAAATAAATTGAGATGGAGAGTTTTGTATGTTTGGAAATAAATAATTTTTTACTGTAGATGGAATACTACACTACTGTAGATGAATTTCTCCTCACCCAAATATGGGTTAGTCTAACCATTTTTCTCTTGTCGTGATCATTGTCCCAGTACCTTCTGTGCATATTCTGATTGTCCGATGAGTCGCTAGTTTTAATAAAAACTAAAATAAGCTCCATGGCAAACCACCTCTTATCTAGATAAAATTGGGCCAATTTTTTCATTTCCAATTAGCGAGGAATGAAGATTGCATTTGATTATGTTTTGTAAGAGCTGATGTAACAGCCTCCTGGTGTGTTAATCTTGTTTTAACTTTGCCTTGTTGGTTGTGATGTAATTGGATGTACAAATCATTCCCATACTGTTGAAGATTGCTTTTGGGGTCCTCTTATGAGCCAGCGTGCTTTTGTTATTACTTGGTTAGTGAAGATATTCATAAAGCCGAAGATCTTGCAGCCAAAAATTGCTCATTTAGTTTTCAATCAGATTATATTCTTCGTGATAGATAATTAGATATTAGTTGAATACACTCTTTTTGATCTTAATAATCGGTGCTTATGTAGGTACAAATCCAATGATTATTATCTGGAGGCGCTCATAGAGGAGTGGTGTGAAGGAGTTCTACAAGATGCGAATCAAAGCCAAGGAGAGTTCAGTTCCTGCAACAAGGCCAACTTAGGGAGACCTCAAAGTATACTTCTTGAAAAAGTTGCCACGCACTTGCAGAAGAGTGAAGCTGAAAGCCTAGCTATTGACCTTCAGGGGCTCACAAAGGTATGGGTAACGTCAAAGCCAAGGAGACTACAATCTAGAGCCTAGCTATAGATTGTAGTTTAGATTGATTGCTATCACGCGTGTTTGTTAATTTCATCATCTGTTTTCTCATGATTTTTCATCTCATCTCATCATTATAATTACATCATCTGTTTTCTCATGATTTTTCTCAAACGATTTTTCAATGCGTATCAACAGCTTGAAGCTCGGATTGTCGTTCTTGCAGTCCTGCGAATGTTCAAAGAGAACTACCATACTCATGGTATGAATGAATCTCTTCCATGTACATCTGCATTGATCCAGAGTCACATATATGTCCCGCACTGAGCAAATGGATCTAAAACCCAAATTCGATATGTACAACTTCATTGTGATGACTTAATGGCTTATCATTGCAGGACATTCAGTAAAAGATGACATCTTAATCATCTTAGGAGTCAGTAAAGAAGATAGAAGCGCGGAAAGGCACAATTTAGAGGTGAAAAATGCGATAATTAAACTTCTGAGGGATGAATTGGGGCTTAAGGTTCTTTCTGCAGGACCTAGAAATGCACTTCATGAGAAGGCGTATTTGGAATGCACTCTTGAGTCAGATTTAAACCTAGAAGAATTGATAGGAAGGAATAGTTTACCCGCAAAGTTGGAATATTCCACTAGGAGACCTGCGATTGTACAGAGGTTAAAGATCACCAGGAAGTCATTGCATTATTGGTTGCAAAAAAGAGTAGGTGACGTTAGAAAATGAGTATTTTTGTATGTGAAATCAGTTCAAAGAGTTTGTACATGTATAAGATATGCTATATTCTTTACATTTTGCTTTCAAAGCGGAATAAGCAGCTCAATGTAAAAACCCGTATGGCCTCAATTGTAAGTAGCAGACCAATTGAATGCAATTTTGAAAAATTGTTAAATAAAAACAACCCTTCTCATCTGTGCTCCATTTGCCTCTTTGATTTGTTTCCATGTATCTTACCAGTCATAATCTTGCTGGCTTTTCGATTTAACCAATTTCGTGTAGGGAAACTTTCAAAAGTGCAGTGCACGGAGCCAGAATTTACTCTGCAGGGTGAGTCCGAAGGGCCCTGCCTTGAAGAGGTTACCCGCCATAAAATAATAATAATAATAATAATAATCTTGTTGGCTTTCTTCCACCAAAGTGAATAGAATCCACACAACTGCAAATGGTCAGATTTTATCAATGTTGTCTAACTTTTTTGGCAATGATGGAACTTGCAGAGACGTAATCACAGAAGGAACATAATCACAAAATCGACATAATAGAGGATAAAGACCCATTTTTTGTCCTTCAGCACCACCCATCAATGAAAAACAGAAACATTTGATTTTTCACTGTTGATTTTGGATTTCACAAGGGCCATTAATCCCAATATAGAAGTGTTATCTCAACAAAAAGACATTACTATTATTGATCAGCCGAAGGCATATAAGGGAAGTTTCAGCATAACTAAAGAGATTCCCATTTTTCATCCCAAATGTAAATTAAACAAAGAGATACACAATGGAATTACCATTACACAAATACTCTGCCGGCTCAAACCACGCCTCTCACAGCCAGTCCCTCTGCTGCAGCTTGAGTGGCAAATAGACCTCAGACAAGTACTGAAACCCAAACGTGCTTAAAGCCTGAATTTCCGCTTTCTGCTTCGTCTTCACCATCAAAGTAAGCTCCTCAACCCAACCCGGATTCTTCTTCACAAAATCTTCCTCCAACAGATCCTTTCCGGTCTTAATATCCTGCTCCGTCATAGGCAATCTACACTGCTCTGGTATCTTATACTTATCCAAATCACTCGGCCTAATCCCCAACCACTTTATATCAGGGGTCGTCAAATTCGCACTATCGTACGACATGTTCTTGGAGCCGCATCCGTAAACGGACAAAATCTTCAACCCGTAAGGATCGCTATCCACCAGTGCAAGCACGGGGAGCTTCAATTCCATCTTCATCTTCCTCAAGAACAACCGCGTGGCAACATCCGGCTGCCCCTTTGCTGTCACAATTATACATGGAAACCGATTATAGAACCGATCCTCGGCCAATCGAATATATGCCGCATCCTTCTCAACCAGGAGTATAAACAATGCATCGCTCTGCATATCCCCAACTCTGTCAATGTTGGGGGGAATGGCCTTTCCGCCCATTCCCATTTTCGTGCAATCGATCATGTCGCCATTATCGCTGAAAATCAGCCGACCCACAACAACCCCTTTCTCAGCGGCGATGACATTGAGGCTGGAGCGAGTGCAGCCGAGCATACAAGAGACGTCGTCCAGGACGGAATCGGACTGGGTCTGGTCTTGAAAGAGCTTGACGTCGGTGTAGAAGAGGTCACGCTTGGTAACGTGGATGTTCTTGGAGCAGAGCTGGTGTATGAGCTGGAGGATACGGGTAGTGATGGTGGACTTGCGAACGGTGGAGATGTTAGCGTAGGGGCGGAGGGAAGTTTTGTCTTTCAGGACGATGCGGTCGAGCTCCGCGACGTAGAGCTGATTGGCGGCGGAGCGGGAGGGCACGTCGAAGGAGAAGCCGTGGCCGGAGAGGATGGAGTGGGCGATCTTCAAGATTTGGGACTCAATAGCGGATTGGACGGAGGGGAGGGAGAGGTCGGTCACCTCGCGACATGTGGAGGCCAGGGAGAGTTCGGTTAGGGTTAGGGTTTTAGAGTTAGATGAGGAAGCGGAGTGAGTTCTGAGGAGGTCTTGGAGCGATTCGAGGATAATCGAGTCGGGTTTGAGGCGGTTCTTGAAGGGTAGTCTGGTTTCTTCATCGGAGCTCGGTTCCGGTCGGCGGCGTTTCCTCTTCTTGTCGTCCATTGACAGAGAGAGAGAGAAGCTACCAAAATGTGGATGGCTTCAAGAACGGAAAGGCGGGAAACAAGCCTTTGAGGGCATCCAACTTTAGGAAAAGAGTCGGGCCACTGCCCGCTGACCGCCAGTTATTTTTCAACTTTTTTTTATTCACATTTTTTTAATAGATTTAAATATTTTTAAAAAATAAAAAAATACATCAATACACTTAAAATTATTTTCTTAATCACTAAGTTTATTTTCACCAAGCGGTACACTTAAGCGGAACACTTAGGGAGGCAAAATAGCTTTTCTCTTAGGAAAATTATTGGGAAAAATCAACTTTGCATCATAGGGCTCTCGTTTGGACATTAAGATAAGATGAAATGAAATGAGATAGTTTTAAATGAGTTAAATAAAATATTATTATAATCTTATTATTATTTTAGGATTTGAAAAAATTGAATAGTTTGTTATATTTTGTATGAAATTTTAAAAAAATTATAACGATTAAATGAGATAAGATGAGATGAATTAAAAGTATTTTTATATCCAAACAGGACTTTAACTTAAAATAAGGTCTGTGTTTTACATTTCAAAATTTGAACAATCAATTCACGCATTAAATATTTAAATGATATAGAGGAAATAAAACTGTGTAACGGTTAGTCTCCTCTCTATTTTTCTCTCGGGAGAATTGAGTTGGAGTTTCGGGAAAACATTTCTGCCACCCCACGGAAGAAGAGTGCCTAATATGGGATGAAGGGATTGGAGGAACTATGGGGTCAACTGAGGCTAACATAAGGGGAAAACTCGACAATAGTTTTGAATGGAGGAATAATGGTAGAAGCGTTGAAGAATGAGGAGTTTGGTTGGTAAGTTGTGCTCGAGTCAGTCAATAGGAAAATAATAGCTTCGAATATGGCAAAAGTATGGAAGGTGAGTAAACCGGCTGCCTTCCAGGAGTTCGGGCCTAATGTCTTCATCATCACCTTCGCAACTCATGCGGACAAACAGAGGGTGATGGGGGCGAATCCATGACTGTTTGATAATGGTCTCATAAAAATGTTCGATGGATTTTACCCAACCAAATAAGATGACTTTTGATTATGAATCCTTCTGGGTTCAAGTTCATAATTCACCCTTGATGTGCATGAACCAGGACTGTGGAGAGCAAATCGGAGGAGGCACAATTGGCAAAGTAATTGAGGTGGGCGTTCTAGAGGATGGAATTAGTTGGGTACAATATCTTCAAGTTAAGATTGAAATGTCATAGCAAGGGGTCGAACCATCAATGTGAATTGGAACATGGTTTGGGTTTCACTCAAATATGAAAAGATTCCTAGAATGTGTTCAAATGTGACCGCATTCTACATGGTGATCGAGAACGTTAGAACGGGGATCAGCAGGTGGATATGATGATTGAAAGTTTTAACTAGTTCAAAACATGGCTGCATGCTGAATTTAACATGCGTAGACAAAATTCACTGAGATATGTGAACTAGGAGAAAAAAAAGCATGGTAGTTGGGCAAAAGAAATTGTTGGAAGGGGGCGGGTGGGGAAGAAGGTAGCATATTGGAAACTAATACTAGACCCGTGGTGGTGGCTGGTAGTGAACATGAAACTGGAATTGGAAAGTGCAAATGATTGGGCGAAAATCACAGAGGCAAGGAAGGTATTAGGGATACAACTTGATTTGGGGAGGGGATGGAAGAAGGGTTACCAATTGAAGAATCTGAATATATCATAAAAGAATGCCAGGCGAGAATGGAGGAACAAATGTGGAAGAATATATAAATGATAATGTGAGAAGGAGTTGTAGGCAAGAAGGCAGTATTACAATGTGGATTAGGAAGCTGGAGGGCCCATATATAAGACAATAAAGGAAGTGGGCCAAAAAACAAAAAACTTACAAAATTGAAACAAAAGGTGTTGCGTAAATGATGGGAGAGAAGAAGGGGGAGGAATTTCGAGCTACTCAAGAACAACAAAAGGAGAAGACTGTATAGAGCTGAGGTAGCTGGAAGCGAAGAGGAAGAGAAAAAAGTATGATCTCTGTGACTTTGCATAACTACTTTGCAAAGATGAGAAATTTGATTGATGGGGATAATGATGAGTTTTTTTATTGGAAACGTCTAAGAAGTTTATATATGGGAGTGGGAAGGAGGTTGATAGTCAGCCCCGCCGAGGGCAAAAAAAATCTTAAGCTAGAACTGGAACCACCGAACAGTTCTAGTCCTTCACTTGTTAACGAAGGATAAGAAGCTCAACTTAGCTCAGTTTGGATACGCAGTTCAGATGAGATGAGATATTTTAAATAGTAATACAATTTTTTGAATTAAGATGAGACGAGATAGTTTATAAAAAAATGTATGTTTGGATAATGAGATGAAATGAGATGAGATGAGATAGTTTTGACTTTTTGGGATTTGATAAAGGAAAATACTAAAACCACAGCTGGGTATTCCCATCTGTTTTTTTTTATTATTAACTTAATGATTAAGTAAGTATTTTTTATTGATGTTTTGAATTTAAAAAAAAATGCATGAAAAAAAAGAAAAGAAAAAAGAAAAAAAGAAAGAAAGTAAGAAACACACTGGGTGGGATCCCAGTTGGGATCCCCCATGTGTGGTGGTTGTAAAAGCACTCTTTGATAAAGAGGTAGGTCTCACCAATGATTGAATAATAATTATGAATATATTAATAAAAAATAATAATTTATGAGTAATTAGAAAATCTATTATAAATAAATTTAAATCCCAAAATATATTGAGAAGTTGTTTGCAGAAATTACTCCATAATTCCAAAAACTAATCTCTCCTTTTTAAAAGATATTATTATTCTAAAAAATAATTTAAATCCCAAAAATATATTGGGAAGTTGTTGGCCAAAATTTCTAATTTCTCTTTTTTAAAAGATATTTTTATCTATTTATTTTTCTATATTTAAGAAATTCGTCATTTTTTATTCTAATTATAAATTATAATAATTTCGATTATTGTAATAAATAAGTATATGAATTATGTTGTAGATTTGTTTTAAATAATTTATTAATTTCGAATTTTCTAATAAAATCCCATAATGCACTTCTATTCAATACTCACAAAATTATCAATTTCTTTATGAAAATATATTATTCTAAAAATGACTTATTGATTATTCTATTTTAATCACAAATGAATTTTTTTTACTGTGTGAGATTCTTTGTACTATTTATGTCAGGAAAGTAATGAGATGAGTTTGAAAACTTAGAGATAAAATAGAGATGCGAAATCAACCGTTTGGATAGACAAAACTATCTCATCCATATAGACTAGATGAGATAGTTTCATTTCAACTGGCAAACCAAACTGGGCTTAGTTTTCCGCATAAAGACTAAAGATTAAGGGCTGGTTTGGAAGTTAGAAATTTTCAAAATTTCACATCTCATCTCAACTCATCATTACACCTTTTTCAAATCTCCATACAAAATATAATAAATAATTCAACTTTTTCAAATCTCAATACAACTTTTTCAAATCCCAATTCAACTTTTTCAAATCTCAAAACTAAAATATAATATTTTAAACTTTAAAACAAAACACAAAATTCTCATCTCAACTTCCAAACCTCCCCTAAAGCATGCAGATTTTAAAGAAAAGACGGGGGTTCGATGCGTCTTTAATAGTTGTGCCCATAGGGAGGAGTGGAGGTCTGGTGTTTTTATGGCGATAGGACAAGAATATTGATATTCTAAATTATTCAAATAGACGTATCAATGTGTGGATCAATGATGAAACTTGGGCAACCTGATGTCAATAAAAGGAGAGAAACTTGGGATTTGCTTTCTTCATTCAAACCTCCAAACCAGCTAGGATGGTGTATAATCGGAGATTTTAATGAGATTACATCTCAAGGAGAACAACAAGGTGGTAGACGCAGAAATGAAGCTTACATGGAATATTTTAGAAGGGCTTCGAAAGCTGGAAACTTATACGATTTGGGGTGGAGGGGCCAAATCTACATGGTGTAACAAACATAACGAAGAGTCTTTTAAAAAAGAAAAAGGTTAGACAGAGTGGTTGGTCAGATATGTACAAGGAAGCGTGGGTGGAAGGTTCGGTTGCTAGGAGCTTAGCTCATAGACTACTTCTCCTTTTTTGTAGCATGGACTCAAAAAGATTTGATTATAATAAGAAGATTTTTTTAAGTATGAAGCCAGCTGAGGTCTTGAGGAAGAATGCAGTAGGATCATAGAATAGAAGTGGAATGGAAGAGGAATACTATTAGTATAGATCCTATAAAAAGTGTGCAAGATTGCCTGAACCTTTGTAATGCAGCTTTAAGAACAGGGGATTGCTCATAAGGGAAAAGTCTGATTTTTTGAAGAAGTTGCAAGATGAGGAGGGGCCTAATAATATGAAAGAAATAAAGAGGTTACAAAGGAAGCTTGGAGTATTCTTAGGTCAAAACGATTTAAAATGGAGACAACAAGCAAAGAGGCATTAGTATCAGTTAGCAACGCTTGAATTATCTAATGATGGAGGAGAATCAAAACCAATATAAATTTTAAGGCTACATTGAAGACTTATCTTAGTACGTTGGGAGGTGCAATGAGAATATACATAGCACAACTAAAAGTATGAAGATGAAAGATATTTTGTGGTTGACTAAATGTAAGTTGCAATGGAAAATATTTATTAGAATATTGCTAGGTATAAGCCCTAAATAGACAAGACCCATATAGTTGTAAAAACGTGGGTCCCATTATAATGGGACTGTAGGTGGCTTATCTATTTATGGCTTGTACATATCATTATTCTATTTACTATAAGTAGTTGGTCTAATTCGAATCAATAATGCTGCAGCATGCAAAATTGCATGTCCCCAAGCAGAGTCATGTAGTTTTGCTTTCAAAAGTAATAGTCAAAAAATTAATTGCAGACGTTTAATAAATGACTAAGTTAAACCATTCTGAGTATGTGTATGAACAATAAGATATTCAATATTAATTTCAACTAATATGCAATAATTATCAAAACTTTTATATGTAAATTCTTCTACATTATCCAATCGAATAAACTAAATTGGATAATAAATAAATTGAGCCTGTAATCTAATAATTTGTACAAGAAGTCTAGCAAATGCAATATTTCGAATAGAGAGTAGACAAATATGTGATCATCTAGTTGATGTATCTATTAAAACCATAACATCTCTAAATGGTCCATATGGTGGATGTATAAACTAACATATATTTCCATGGATTCTTTGTAAAAGTGATGGAGATTCAATAATTATCTTGGAAGAGGATGGTCTGATAACTGGCTTTCTGTAGAAACATGTTGCACATGGATAATCAATTGGTAAATGAATATTCTGGTTCTTTAATATATAAATTCTCAATTATTCGACGCATCATGATTGATCCCAGATGACAAAGATGATTATGCCAAAACATAAAGACCTTTAGATTTGAGCACTTCTAGTGTACTACAACAAGAGATTCAATTATTTTCATTGTTGTATAATATAATCCAGGAGAGAAAACTGTTAATTTTTTTAATATGAGCTTATGACACAAATTTATTGTTGTAATGTAAAGATATTCATTATCATTGCTTTTATTGGTGATTTTAACATGATAACTATTACGATGAATATCTTTAAAATTGAGTAAATGTTTTTCTAGATTTTGAATAATACAAAGTATATTCATTACAAAATGTGTTCCTTTTGATAACATGATATTGGCTATCAATTAGGTTTGATGGATCTTGTATTGACATTGGCTCTATTAAAAATTAAATATTAAAAGTATTTCTTATTCTTAAAAATTATGTGTGTTGTATAACTGTTTGCCAGACATATATTTTCACTAATTATTTCGGAATTGGTCAATGCATTAATAGAACCGATAATTACTTATAAACAAAAATATGTATAAAACTTTATTAATGTAAAAGAATATTTAAAAAGATGTATTAAAATATTATAATTCAAACATAATGTGATAACATAATAAATAAACAAAATTAATTATTATGCTCATATGCATAACAAATCAAAAGATCATTGTCTACGTTAGGATCCATAAAGAAATCAGAAACACTAAGATGGGTTAGTTATATCCCATTTGGGTTATCAAAATTCATTTTGACCTTTTTTTCTCCTTCATAAATGCTTGATATAGGTCGAAAAAAAATTTAGATGTATGACAGGTACGTGACAAATACCATTTCATACCACACATATGACATTTATCGTCACATTTCTTTATAGGCTTATTCTGCAAGCTTTGTTTTCATTTTGCTTTGTCATTTGTCATGGTGTGGTTTCGCTTCTAATAGTATGTAATATTTCTTTTTTAAAAACTGAGTACGCTCTCTTTGATTCCAATAGTTTTTTCTACCATGTCCACGACCATGGTTGGATGAGACTACTGATTTCTCATTAACAAGTTGTTGTTTTGTTCACCTACTAGTAAACAAGATATTAGTTCGAAATACTTAGTGAACTCTTACACTCGATATTGCTGCTACAGACATATTCAAGGCATGGGAGCTTTTGGGAGAATCACAATCTTATGGCCTATCCATTAAACTGTCTCATAGAATTATTGGATATTTAATTGTGAGGTATTCAGTTTTCAATTTTCATACAAATAGTGGTGAAAAGAAAGTCATTGCTTTAACGCGATCCTGCAAGGATGCTTCATTTAATTTCTTAATAATATTTTCAAGATTAATTCATTAAGATGAATTTTAGCATTAAGTATCCATGATAAATAATTGTTATCAGAAATATCGAGGACAACAAATTCGATTTTTGTAAGATTTGACATGATGTATAACAAATACGTATTTAAAATCAAGCTGACATATAGAAGACAAGGATATTTATTGCATTGATATGATTTAACATTATACTCTATAGAATATCATATAAATCATATCAATATTTACAAAATGATTTATATCGCAATAAGTAGATATCATTATGTATCGAATAGAAACTTATAGTGGTAGGGAAATGTTATGTAAGTATCTTGCCAGAGATCAAAAGAACACAACGATTAGCAAGAGAATTGAAAGAACTGCAATATAGCTTATCAGGAGCTCAATATCATTCACTTCAAATTTCTTGTGTTGTACAAATAATCTTCAAGACACACTTTATAGGTATAGGATGATAAAGTGATATATACATTAATAAAATATATTCATGAACACAATGATTGAAAAAAATTAATTTGTTGTAAAATTAAATAAAAGTAGCAGGAGAACTGAAAGAACTGCAATATAGATTTAGCTCTTCAGGAGCTCAATATCATTCACTTTAAATTTTGTGTTGTGCAAATGATCCTCAACACTCTTTTGTAGGTATAGGATGATAGGGTGATACATGAATTAATAAGATATATTCATGAATTTAAAAATTCCAAGAATTGGTACATGAATGATGTAGAATTCTAAAAGATGGAATCTATATGATCATCCACCAAGTTCATGTATGCATTTACAACAAAATTGATCTTTTTTACCATTTTTCAAATCCAACAAGTGTTTACTTGATGCATGTTATGGTTTCATGCATATTTAATTTACCCTTTATTGGCAAAATGACGATCCCAAAACATTTTGGTAGAAGCTGTGCGAAGAGCAAGTCTTACATAGGGGTGGCAATTTGTGCTTACAAGTCGTGTTTGTGTCATGTCAAGTCATAAGTATGAGAATATATAGTTCAATCTGAACATGACTCATTTAATTAAATGGGTCATACCCTAAAACCCTAACACGACTCCTATAAAAAAACGGGTGACATGACATGACCTGCTTAACTCGTTTAGTAATTAACTTTTATTGGGATAAATTGGGACACAACCCATTTAACCAATTTCTACTCATTTCATATAAATGGGTTGAGCTAATTCATATATTTATTTTCCAAAACAATTAATATAATTTCATATAGAATACAAAGATAACTATATAAATCATTCATAATTACAACTAGATTTATGAAAAAATAACTTATTATCAATATCCAAATCAATAATATATTATAAGAAAATTAATATTTTCATAAAATAAAATTACATATTAACAAAAAACGTTTAGTTTGAGATATTAAATAGTCAAATACTAATATTAATATATATATTCTCAACAACAAAAAAAGATATATAAGACTAAACATTTATAAAATTTGAAAATATAATTTATTTGTGTTATACGGGGTTGATTGCAGGTTTATTAATCGTATCTTACGATTCAACTTGATTTGATCAAAATCTCCTTATTTTGTATTGTGTTTTTGTCGGGTTCACGGGTCGTGTCATATATTGCCACCCATAATTTCATATTGTTGGGATTTTTAATGTTGGGTAAATTTGGTTTCAAAACAATGAGTTATGTTTGTTATTTGAGTTAGGTTGATATTTGGAAAATATATAAGATTTATCTATAAGGACATGGGTAAAGTTTGATAAGTAACTAAATATATCCATAAATGTGCTATTTGACCATATAAACTAGAATATTGGATGAACCTGGAAATTTGAAGATTAGAATTTGAATATTGGATGAGACCACGTTGGAATTTTGAAGTAGAAATCTCGCCCAATCAACAACCTATAGTGACAGCCTATCTGCAGGTTTTCATGATTGTGATTTTAAAATTCAAAAAGTGTTTGATCAACTCAGGGACCATTCAAGGAGCACAAAATTGGTTGCTACAGTTATCCATTAGAGATTGAGACTTGAGTTGAATATGCCAAGAACCACACAAAACACAATAATAGAGATCCATGTGATGTGAGACAAGTTCAAGCCACGGGAGGTTGGAGTAAAAGAAACCAAGTTCTAAAATTATTAGAAATTTTAGCTGCTATTGAGATAATTAAGGATTATGTTACAAAAGTTTTTTGACTAAAGTTACTTAAAGGGTTGTGGCAAGTAGGGATTCTTATTTCCCAAAGGTTTTGTTGGATGGGATGCTTGCAAAGCTTTTGTAATCTGACTGTTTGTAAGTTATAATCCAGTAGAGATTCTTATTGCAGGTGTGGCTTCACTATGCCAGTTGTATTCCTAGCGTGGGCCTTGGATATAAATACAAAACTGAACGAGTTTACATCTTGCGACCCTCTCAAATTTAGTAGCTTAAGAACTCCAAATTGAGGATGAATGCTTCCTTTAATTCTTTTAATTCTCAAGCCTCAAAACTCTCTTTGCCAAAAGCTTCTAAATCTCCTCTTATGGGACATCGAAGAGAAAATAAAGGGATTTTTGGATAGAGAAATGAAGAGAAAATTGGAGAGAAGAGGGAGGCTCGAGCAATAAGAGGGAAAGAGGAGAGAGGGCAGTTGGACTGTATTTTTTGAGTAAAATATTCATTTGGTTTATGAACAGTGCTAGGCCAAATATGACTGGTGGGTGAAGATCACTGTAGCTCAAAATCATAAAATTATGTATTTGGCTAATCTAATGCAGACGTTTTTTAGATATATGATGCAAATATTTGCAAACACCAGCATTTGACTAATGTTCTTACTAATTCCCTTTCTTCTTCCACTCCTCATGTTTATAGGTTGTTTATTGGTTTTGTTTTCTTCACTATTGCTTGGGTCTGTTCTAAATTGTTAACTTTAGGTGAGCAAAGTTTGATACTCACTACCCCATGCTTCTCCCCATCCACTGATTTGCTTAAAGATAGAAGAGTCGCTACAAAACACCCAATGCAAGAGCCTTAAGAGCGGCCTATCCGTGTGTGAATGTCACGTTGACACGCGCTGCTACACAACCACACCTCTGATGGTGAAATGCGCAGTACCGGCAAACTCGATTTCTTCTTATCTAACCCACCCCACCCCAATAGCCATTGCGCATGGGTCCCACACACCGACAAAGCCATGTGTTAGATATAAAATGAGCTAAGT
>QEOT01007267.1:29266-62255 GCA_003123785.1 Pterocarya stenoptera | reverse complement strand
TTGCACTTGGGAGTGTTGCCTATCCCTCGAGTTTGGATCTTAGCTACAATAAATTTACAGGCCATATTCCAATTTCTCTCATTTATATAAAAGAAATTGACTTGTCACACAATTCTTTGAAGGGTTGAATTCCAGACGATTATGTTATGTATCATACCTCTTACACATTAATTAGCAACAGGGATTTATGCAGCCAGTTCAAGATTTTCCTTTCATGTCCCAAAAGCAAAATGTCAATTGTAACCAAAATAGAAATTTTTGCTCCCATCACCACTTTCCTTGGATTCCTAATTATTGGGCGTATTCTTTTGTCTCATTGTGTGTTCAAGAAAAATCAGATTGAGTCTAGGGGATCAAAGAATGGAAACATATTTTCGATATGGAATTATGACAGACATATTGCATATGAAGACATTATTGAAGCACCGAGGATTTTTACATCAGATATTGCATTAGAACCGGTGGTTATGGTAGGCTGTAGCGTTTATAGAGCAAAATTACCAAGTGGAAATGTGGTTGCCTTAAAGAAACTTCATCAGAGTGAGGCTAAGAATCCAATTTTCTATAGGAGTTTTATAAATGAAGTGAGGGTATTAACAGAGATTTGACATCGAAACATTGTGAAGCTACACGAGTTCTGTGTACATAAAGGATGCATATTTTCAATTTTTGAATATATGGAAAGGGAGCCGATTTTGTGTTCTAAGAAATGTTGATGAAGCTATGGAACTCAATTCGAGCAAGAGGGTAAACATAATCAAAGGCACAACACATGCTTTATCTTATATGCATCATAAATGCATCCTAGCAATTGTTCATAGAGATATATCATTCAACAACATTTTGTTGAACTTCGAATTCTAAGGTTTTATATATGACTTTGGAATTGCTAAACTCCTTGATCCTGACTCCTCTAATTAAACATTGGTTGCTGGCACTTATGGTTACATTGCCCCAGGTAAATTGTTAATTGGTTGTTTCTACCACAACAATGTCATTTAAATTACTTAATTAAGAATATTGAATATAATTATTCTATTATTCATGTATCTAAATACTTTTCAAAATTATTTTCTTTATTGCTTTTTTTTTTGTCATATTTACAATTTATGAATCGTTATCAGCAATTCAGCTAAAAGGATATTAAGTTGATAAAACTAAAATAAAATCACAATAATCTTAAATTAAAAATTTAATTAGATATATTTCTTCTTCCTTTAATTATATGTTTAGCATAATTGCATATATTATTTAATAATAATACATTTGGAGAGTGGATAATGAGACTATATAGGAATAGTTTGCAACTAGCAATAATATAATAATATATAGTACCTTCCTACACTCAAAGTTTCATGATTTAAAAATCGTATAATACTAGTCCTAGATCTAATCGAATAATGTGTGAGCTAGCTGAATAATCTTAGATATTAACTAAGAATATCATATATAATTTCTAAATATTTTATTTTAATATATTTCAAAAAAATTTAAAATGTTTTTTAAAATTTATAAAATTTTTTAGATTCAAATTATATCCTCTACACAAAAAAAAAAAAAAGTAAAAATAAATAGTTGAAGCTAGAACCCATTTTGTGAACTTTGATTATTTTTTAGAATATTATATAATGAAGTCGTCATGTCTTTATTTAAAAGATTTTTATTTTAAAAGCTAAAGATTATTATCTATAACTTGATTAAATATTATTCTTTATTCAATAATTTTATTGTTAAATTATAATTATCAAATTAGTTTGATGTATTATTGTTCAATGACTGTATTTAGGCCTAGTTTGGATACTGAGAATAGTATTTTCAAAATACCTTACTATTATTCATTATTTTCTTATTACTTTCCGCCTACTTTTTACTACTATTCACTATTATTTAATATTCTATCATTACTTTTTCACTACAATTCAAAGAATACCTGATAATACCTCACTACCCAAACGCAACATTAATCATTCTCATCGTTTTTTTTTTCTCTAAACGATGACAATTACTGAAAAATATGATGTATATAGCTTTGTAGTGGTGGCACTAGAAGTGTTAATGGGAAGGTATCGGGAGAACTCTTGTCCTCATTATTATTATCATCATCATAATCTCAAAACATGATGCTAAATGAAATATTAGACCAACGCTTGCCACCTCCAAATCGTCTGATTGGACAAGATATTTTGCTTGTTGCTACAATAGCATTTGCCTGCCTTCACACTTAGCCAAAGTCTCGGCCTACAATGAAATGTGTGTCACAAGAATTGCTCTCTCACAAGAAGCCAAATGCCATACCCTTGACTACGATTTCACTCTTGCAACTGAGGAAACAAGCAACATATGTGGCTGGATCATGATTTGCTTATTGTTAAGGTGTTTTGTGTGTTGTCAATGTGCCGTTTACATTTATCGGTCTTTTTTCAAGAAAAATATTAGTTGTAAGCATTCTAAATCACCCCATAAACCTGAGCTACTTACTTTTCAAGGTTGGAAGTGAAACAGAATGGGGCCAATGTGTTTGTATGAGATAAGTGTACAAAAAGAAAGTATAAGTGAATTAAGTAAAATCTAATAGAGAATGTCTGTAGACTCGTCATTTCTTCTTCATGAACAACAGGCTTTCAGAACATCTTTGATATTAGGATCATCCCCAGCTTCTTTGTCCTACTCAAAAAGAAGTAAAGAAATTTTACATCTAGTTAGAGTAGTATCTAGCATAAGAGCTCAAAACTTTAAAGCCTTGAGTGGAGTCTTTCGATACTCCTCTCTGATCTTAATTGTATAAGAAAATGTATTTAGATAGTGTTATAGAAAGTGTAAAATATACACGTTAATTTGTTTGTGCATTAGGAAAAAAGAAACTATTGATCAATAATAAATATACGACAATGGTCATATTGATGATTAATTGTGTTACGGGCATGAGGTCAAAAGAGAAAGGGGACAGGCTATGATGAGGAACTTAATTACCTTGTGGATGAATGAGATATTAGTTTTGCCAGGACCTGCAACTATAATTCCACCTTGCTGCCTGAGAAATAAGAAACTTCAATTTGTTAATTTAAAAACTGGAAAAAGTCATCACTAAGAAAAAATTATTTTCTACCCTTGCAGCAAACAACTCATATTTGACAAGCTTAGCCAAAATAGATAAAGATCATTAAACAAACTGTTTTATTGAAGGCAGACCTTATAATCTATATACTTCTATACTTTTCTTTTTCAATTTACGCATTATGTAGAGTCAACTGTTGCCAGATTTTTTTGGTAGCTTCCTTGGGATCTTGTTTAAGCCACCAAGGGGATTTAGTTGTGATGGATCTAGGTTCTGTTGATAATATCATTATGTCAAGTCAGGATGCTGGTTTTGTTAATAATTGCTAGGAGTTTGAGAAAAGTACATAATTGGGTACTTTGATCTCATCATAAAAAAAAAATGGACATAGTAATTGCAACAAGATGTTTTGCATACCAGCCACCTCTAGTCACAGTGTCCTTTTCAAATGAAAGCTTCCAGTCTTGTCGATAACCTTCCATATATAATTGTATTATCTTGAGACCTGCCTGCAGTGTCACAGAAACAACTAAACTAAGAATTCCCAGATGCAATCACAAAGTGCTAATTTTCACAAACACCTTATGTAAGCCACAAGTACTAGTAGAGTTACCAAAAAGGGATTTTCACATACTTTAGGAGTGAATGTAGTTGAAACCCCTGAGACAAATTGTAAAGCCTCATAGGAAGAGTGGGTCGGATCGGCATAAACTTCTGAAACAAATAACAAGTTTTATTAGCAGGTTGCAAAATTAAGACACATTGCAATTTTTTCAATTGGGTAGTATATACTCCACAACAAAAAACTGAACAAATTTCATTCTCATTTTTTACACCCCTGCTTTGATGAGTAATAAGGTCTTTCCACAATGCAGGCTACTGTGCAACAACATGAATGACACCGTCATTGTTGCCATCACCAAATCTTCACCATCTTATTCTCATCATTATCACATTATTGTTGTTATCATCACCATCAATTGGCAACGAAAACAATGGTTCCATATCCACACAGATTTCTACAACATAAAATTGAACAGATTTCTCCTTCATTCTTTTACACCCTTGCTTTGATGAGTAGTAAGGTCTTTTCACAATACATGCTACTTTGCAATAACGAGAATGACACCATCATTGCTGTCATCACCAAACCTTCACCATCTCATCCTTATCATTATCACATTATTCCGTTATCATCATCATCAATTGGCAATAGAAACAATGGAACACAGATCCCTTTATTATAAAGTAATTAAAATTTCAAGATATAAACACTGTAAGAACTTAAATATAAACAAGAAATTTAAAACAGAAAACAAAATGGAAATTGCACATGTAATTGATTGAGAGACACAATCTCATCTCCATATTTCCATTTTACTCCATTGACAGTAAAACCAAAGTAGAACTTGCTGTACCACTGCTGATATAATAGAATTCATGTTGTATACAAATGCTTCAGAAACATACCTCCTTTGAATTTTGTTTGCTCAGTAAATGCTCTTGCCTGCATAAAATTATCGTTGCAAGTTACTTCAAAAATTTATGTTATTTCCTTGATAAAAAACTGGGGCAAAGGGTGAGAAATGATTTTAGTGAAGCATAACATTGTTAGTCACATATTTACGCTTAAAATACATGTGAAGAGGGCCATTGGTTTCCTCATGAAACTTCCATACATATTTACAATTACCCTTATTCCAAGGATGGCATATTGACACCCAACAAATACATGAGCAACTTATTATTTTATACTTAATTCATCTATTAAGTCTTATTGAAGCAAGTATCAACAGTTCAATTAATCATCAGTACATACCTGATCAATACTACCAGGTCCAATAACAACCAAAGCCACACCTGATGCATCCATTATATCCTGTCAACATATCATATATATCAATACTATGTAGACATAAGCACTTCCCACTTATCATTTTAAACCAACAAAAATTAAGGGAGAAGATGCCAATAAGTTATTAAATATTTTTTTTTTGGCTACCTGTAAGCATACGGGAGGTGCCTAGAAGTGGCTTCCCTATCTGGATGTGAACATAGTAGCCCCTACCTGCTGGGACCCGAACATGAGGGGCCTAGACGAAGAGAAGCCTCAGGCGCTCCTTCAAGTCGAGTTTGAACCACAACTTAGACCCTAGCCCTACTAGGGAATTGAATGAATCTTTTGGTAGCTAATACTAATAGTCTTAAGGTGAATTCATATTCGGATTTGAACTCATGATCTAGTACATGTCAAACCACTTATGCGTAACCCAAGAACTACTGAGCCACCACCCTTGGTGGCCAGTCATTAAGTCTTCTACAGGCTACAGGAGCTCATCCTAAAGTTAACTATGTATTGCCCTTCCTTGGTAACATCCATTCAATTGATTTGAAGTTGGCAGTGATATAAAATAAAAGTTTTTCCTCTTCACAGGTCCAACAATTTCTAATTAGCATCAACGTCTTCATCTAGTTTTTGCTCCTCAACAATCTTTCTTTGTATATCAAGGGGGAGCAAATATTTTCTTTCTTTTCACAAGTAGAATTTATGTTATAACAGAATAATGAATGAACGCATGGCATCTATAGTCCATCCACACACTTACCTTCTTGGTGGCAAGAAAATCAGCACGTTTGCGGCAAAAGACACACCTGCAAAATCAAAAACAAGAACCAAACGCAAAATGAATGATAACTTTTTTTTTTTGAATGATACTTGAGTGAAAAAATTACCTCCATTAGCCTCTACTACCTATTTTCTATTCATTGGGACAGAAATTTGCTCGTAATAATCAGATATATATAATATTTGTATAAGAAATTGACCCGAAATGGCGAGCGAATGCCACGACAGCTTTCCTATCTTTCCACAAATCAGAAATCGGGATCGCGTTTCCATTCAAATCGAACACTTTTACCGTGTCCAGCACAGTTGCGGTATCGTCACCCGCCACTGAAGTTTCGGTACCTGTTGACATTTGCACATATCATAATTGATCCGCTCCAAAACACCGTACAAAATAATTAAGTTTGTTTGCCGAGAAAATGAGGAAATATAAACATCATGATACTGAAGATTTTCAGTGTAAAATACTAAAACGACGGAAATTAATAAAAGGAGCATGTTATTCTTTACTTTTTTTTCCCCCTTTTTTCTGTTTATAGAAACCAAAGATATATGACGGGTGTAAGAAATTGAAACAGACCTACCAGGAGAACCCGATATTGCAGAAGTCATGACGAGGGTTTGCCGTGGTGAGCAACTAGTTGTATACTTGAGGTGTTTGGGAATCGTAGAAAGTCTGAGAGTGCGATTGGGTGATAGGCCAGGAAGCAGATGTGTTGAAGTCGGGTTGGTGATCCTGTTGGAGTAGAGATTATTGGTCGAAAGTGTGGTAGACAGAGAAGTCGCCATGGATGGATGCTCGAAGGATAAGCAGAAACTCCGCCCAAGGACTCTGGTTGGAGTAGAGATTATTGGGCGGCTTCGTGACCGTTGGTCGTAATTGTGGGAAATGGAGTTACACGTGGCAACACTCTGGTTGGTCAAATTGCTTCAATATTAGAAAGTCGCGTGGTTATGCTTTGGCAATTAAAAATGTCGCTCCTAGAATTTGACCCAAATTCGAGTGGTCCCCTTTACCACGTTTACTTCCTTAGCAGGTCATTGTCATCCCTCTCTTTACTTGTCTGATCGGGTAGGTTATGCCTACTACCCTTTTTAGTTTTTTGCATGAAATTCGGATTCTGGCATTGGGATGGTGTTTTTAGATTATATAAGATTAACTGCTGGGTAATTATTAGGATCTTCTGATATTTTTTATAATTTAGTAATCTTGTGTGCTTTATCTAAGTTTCTTCTTGCTTGTTTAATTTGTAACTAGTTCGTTCCTGATGATGCAAATTGGTTGAAGATCAAAAGTTTGCGGGTTCTTCAAATTGATTGCATTGTTTTGAGATTTTGCTCATGGAATTAACGAAATGCTTGTGATTAGTTGTCTGCACATCTTGTGTTTTTAGCAAATGTTGAATTTGGCAAGTGAAATTGAGGTACATTCGATCTGGTATTCCCTAACCAGATTATTCACAATTTGCAAAATTTACTGGTCATTGCAAAGATGATGGGCCAGGAACACTTCGCCGAGGATGTTGTAGCAGAGAGCCACCATGGATTGTCTTTGAAGTTTCGGGCACCATTCATCTCTCTTCTTACTTGGCTGTGTCGTCTTATAAGACCATTGATGGCCGGGCCCAAGGGTTAAATTCACAGGGAAGGGTTTGCGGCTGAAGGAATGTGAACAGGTAATTATATGCAATCTGCAGTTTGAAGGCTATTACGGGATATCAGTTGATATTTTCCATATTTCAAAATGTACAGCTTACTTTCCTTGTATACAGCTCGATTATAGGACAGATTATAGGTCTTTTTCTTGTATTTAAACTCTTGACTCTGTTTCCTAACATGGTATCGCTGATGGTATTCAAATAAAGCCTAATTCAAAACATATATGGATAGATCACTGCAGCCTCCGTAAACATATATGGATAGATCACTGCAGCCTCCGTGACTACGATGATGGACTTATAGACATCACGCGAAAGAGCACAGATATTGTGGTCTTTATCCTTTCCTTTTTGCTATTGTGGTCTTTATTTACATCGTTTCATCAAGATCTTAGTTCTCTTATAACTACTTTTTCTTCCAGTGCAGATTTTGAGACATATGCTTGGTGCTGGAATTCAGCCAGATGTTGTTGCATATACAACAGCCATCAAGGTTAAATCTTTCTTCTGACACTACTTTGGTTGTAAAATAGTTTTCTTGTCTGGGATTAATCGGGACTGTCCTGGACACCCCGACACCAATAAAAAAGGAAAGATGTCTTGTCGTGACCACTAATTAAGATGTTTATGCCTTGTGCCCTTGGTTTAATAGGTTTGCGTGGAAAATAAAAATTTGAAGCTAGCGTTTTCATTATTTGAGGAAATGAAAAACTATCAGATACGTCCAAATTTGGTAAGTGCTTGGAGTTAATCTGCTTGGATTCTTTATGCATCAGTGCGAATTTTATGGTATAATATTGGAAGTTGAGGGAAGATATTGTAAATGAAAATGATTCTGCATGGTATTTGTAGATGGCAGTTTCGCACTGCATTCTGAGTACAATTTTGTGTATACTCGCTGTGAAAGGCATTCTGAAAACTGTGACAGGGAGGGGAAAAAAGTTCTTTGTTCACTGTATATAACTCGTTCAAGTTATTTATTTTCAGGTGCCTTATAATACACTTCTAAGGGCCCGCACCAGATATGGTTCCTTACCTGAAGTACAACAATGCCTGTCTATATATCAAGATATGCGGAAGGCAGGGTATGTTAGTGTAAAGGGATTTTACCGATATTTCATAAATTTTCCAAGTAACTATGACTATTTCTTTTATCATTTATCTATCAGTTAATTACATTGCATCATTAGTTCTGTCAAGTGCTGAACAATATCGATTCTCTGGGTGTGTCCACACTGGCAGCGAAGCTTATCTAACTGATCACTAATATTCATGAATGCCACTTTATGCCATTCATCAGGGATATTATCTTAAGAGTATGTTTGATTTGTAGAAGTTGGGAAGGTTTCGATGAATAATGAAGAAATGGATGTTGAGATAAGATGAGAATTTTTGAAAATTTTGTGAATAGTGTTAAGATGAAAGTTTAAAATATTATTTTTTAATATTATTATTGTTTTGGGATTTGAAAAAGTTGAATTAGAATTTGAAAAAGTTGAATTGTTTATTATATTTTATATGAGAATTTGAAAAAGATGTAGTGATGAGATGAGATGAGATAGAGATGAGATTTCTCATCTTTGCCCCCAAACATAACCTAAAAATATGTTTAAATAATGAATTTGTGTACTATTTAAAATTTAATTTATTTATATGAAAAAAAAAGTGGGGGTGGCCCGCCGCGGCTTGTGGGTGGCCACCTGATCTGGGCCACCCAGGGGTGGGCGATTTTAAAGTAATGTTTATTTGTAATAAAATAATATATTTTAACAAAGAGAAAATAAATTGAGATGGAGAGTTTTGTATGTTTGGAAATAAATAAATTTTTTACTGTAGATGGAATACTACACTACTGTAGATGAAATTCTCCTCACCCAAATATGGGTTAGTCTACTCATTTTTCTCTTCTCATGATCATCGTCCCAGTACCATCTGTGCATATTCTGATTCTCCGATGAGTCGCTAGTTTTAAGAAAAACTAAAATAAGCTCCATGGCAAACCACCTCTTATCTTAGACAAAATTGGGCCAATTTTTTCATTTCCAATTAGCGAGGATTGAAGATTGCATTTGATTATGTTTTGTAAGAACTGATGTAACAGCCTCCTGGTGTGCCAATCTTGTTTTAACTTTGCCTTGTTGGTTGTGATGTAATTGGATGTACGAATCATTCTCATACTGTTGAAGATTGCTCTTGGGGTCCTCTTATGAGCTAGCGTGCTTTTGTTATTACTTGGTTAGTGATGATATTCATAAAGCCGAAGATTATATTCTATATTTTTCCATTGACTGCGTCTTTGCTGAACATTATTCAGTTCATACACTCTTTTTGGAATGGGCTTACTTCTTCTTCGTGATAGATAATTAGATATTAGTTGAATACACTCTTTTTGCTATTAATAATCGGTGCTTATGTAGGTTCAAATCCAATGATTATTATCTGGAGGCGCTCATAGAGGAGTGGTGTGAAGGAGTTCTACAAGATGCGAAAGGAGAGTTCAGTTCCTGCAACAAGGCCAACTTAGGGAGACCTCAAAGTATACTTTTTGAAAAAGTTGCAACGCACTTGCAGAAGAGTGAAGCTGAAAGCCTAGCTATTGACCTTTGGGGCTAACAAAGGTATGGGTAACGTCAAAGCGGTCATATTTTTTGGTAGAGTTACTATTGATATTGGTTCCAAGCACGGATCAAAGTCACAACTGTGTTTTACCGGATTCAAGGAGTGGACACTAGCTCGATAGATTGTAGTTTAGATTGATTGCTATTTCAGAATTATATCATCTGTTTTCTCATGATTTTTCTCAAACGATTTTTCAATGCGTATCAACAGCTTGAAGCTCAGATTGTCGCTCTTGCAGTCCTGCGAATGTTCAAAGAGAACTACCATACTCATGGTATGAATGAATCTCTTCCATGTACATCTGCATTGATCCAGAGTCACATATATGTCCCGCACTGAGCAAATGGATCTAAAACCCAAATTCGATATGTACAACTTCATTTTGATGACTTAATGGTTTATCATTGCAGGACATTCAGTAAAAGATGACATCTTGATCATCTTAGGAGTCAGTAAAGAAGATACAAGTGCAGAAAGGCACGATTTAGAGGTGAAAACAAGGTAGTAGACCCAGAAATGAAGCTTACATGGAATATTTTAGAAGGGCTTCGGAAGCTGGAAACTTATACAATTTGGGGTGGAGGGGCCAAATATATATGGTGTAACAAACACAGCGATGAGTCTTTTAAAAAAGAAAAAGGTTGGACAGAGTGGTTGCAAACCCTTTTTGGTCAGATATGTACAAGGAAGCGTGGGTGGAAGGTTTGGTTGCTAGGAGCTTAGCTCATAGACCACTTCTCCTTTTTTGTAGCATGGACTCAAAAAGATTTGATTATAATAGGAAGATTTTTTTTCAGTATGAAGCCAGCTGAGGTCTTGAGGAAGAATGCAGTAGGATCATTGTAATACCCGGGCCCAAGGCCCAGGCCTTTTAAACTTCAGTTTTACCACCCTAGGACGTCGACGTTTTGGGTAAGTCTGCTTTTCCTTTCAATTCATTTTCTCTTTTTCCATTTTGATTTCTCTCTCTTCCCCGACTGTTTTTCTTCCCAGTTTTCTACCTTCCGAAAATCTCTTCATCCTGATTTCCACTCACCCCCACGTTTCTTCAGTTTATTTTCTCCTTACATCAAGACTATCTCCTCTCAACAGATCGGGCTACACTCAAACTCTCCTCCTCTACGATTTTTCTCCACCATTGTTAGGGCTGTAAAATTCTTGACCTCCCAAATAATTTTCGTCAGCATCGGCTGGTTCCACTCAGTGAGCCTTTTTCTCTCACTCTCAATTCTTTTGTTTTCCTTTTTGTACCTCTGAATTATTTTTATGAATTTTTCCTTGGGCATTTGTATAGTCTGCTCGTGGGTCTCAAGTTTCTAGTGCTGCCGTCAAGCCTCGTATTGGAAGTGCTAACATTGGTAAAAATCTCTTCTTCCACCGTCCAACTTCAATCTCCTCATTATTTTTATTTTATTTTATTTTTATTTTTATCCTCTTATTTATTTTTTCATGTACCCTCTTTGTTTTAGTTCACTGTGCACACACTCAGACCACTCAATCCTTCATTGTACAGATCACTATCTCTTTCACTAGCTTTCAGTGAGTTTTGGGTTTAGAATTCTGTGGGTTGGATTGAAATGTGGATAATATGAAATTGATATGGCGGATGTGGGGTTTTATAATTACATAGTTGGCTAGGAATAACGGTGGCCAAGGGTGGAGTAGTGTTTTTGGTGTTGGTTGTCTTTGATTAAATGCATGTTTGTAAGAGGTAAGCGGTGTGAGTTGTGCTTGGCTGCTACGTGGAGATTTTAGTGGCTGTGTTGGGGTTTTAAATGCTAATGGTTAGAGGAGGGGACTGTTCAGGTTTAATTTTATGATAGATGTTGAATTAAAAATGGGCTGTTTGGATTATTACTCAATAAATATTAGCTTACTGGATTGGTTTATTAAATGTTCGGTGTGTGTTTTATTTAGGTGGTGTTACTACTAGATTTCCGACTCAAAGCGTAGATAATACACGGAAGTCAGGTAAGCGGGGTTCCTATACTAGCTTTGCACAAAAGAAATGAAATGAGGTCGAATTTAAAAATATGCATCTTTATCTTTGAAAAGAAATCTGAAAACGACCTCGAATGTTTGTTCTGCATATGCATAAATTCTATATAAGAAAAATTATTTTTGTCATGACTGGTGTAGACGAGCTAATTTTAGCATTCTATTTTTGAACTGTGAAAAGAGCGAATATAAGATCCCAAAAGTTTTGCTTTGATTAAATGAAAAAGTTTTGTATCAATCATTCTTGGATATGTGAAATGTTCTAAAAGTGTTCAGTATTCTATTTTTGATATGATGTGTCATCTGAAAATCTTGGCATGACTTCTGATTTTGTATCTGAATATGATCTGGTTTTGATGATGTTCTATTCTGTTTCTGTTAAGGCCCAGCTACGGGTATAATGGTGGTTTATAACCCTACCACGGGGGTGAAACATAGTATACGGCCCAGCCACAGGTATAATGGTGGTTTATAACCCTACCACGGGGGTGAAACATAGTATACGGCCCAGCCACAGGTATAATGGTGGTTTATAACCCTACCACTGGGGTGAAACATGGTATAAGGCCCAGCCACGGGTATAATGGTGGTTTATAACCCTACTACAGGGGTGAAACATGGTATACGGCCCAGCTACGGGTATAATGGTGGTTTATAACCCTACCACGAGGGTCAAACATGGTATTTGTCCCGATGTGATACTCTATTATGCTACGAAGATAAGGTTTTAGTTTGTGATATGCCAATGAATATTTTTTTNTAGAGGAGGGGACTGTTCAGGTTTAATTTTATGATAGATGTTGAATTAAAAATGGGCTGTTTGGATTATTACTCAATAAATATTAGCTTACTGGATTGGTTTATTAAATGTTCGGTGTGTGTTTTATTTAGGTGGTGTTACTACTAGATTTCCGACTCAAAGCGTAGATAATACACGGAAGTCAGGTAAGCGGGGTTCCTATACTAGCTTTGCACAAAAGAAATGAAATGAGGTTGAATTTAAAAATATGCATCTTTATCTTTGAAAAGAAATCTGAAAACGACCTCGAATGTTTGTTCTGCATATGCATAAATTCTATATAAGAGAAATTATTTTTGTCATGACTGGTGTAGACGAGCTAATTTTAGCATTCTATTTTTGAACTGTGAAAAGAGCGAATATAAGATCCCAAAAGTTTTGCTTTGATTAAATGAAAAAGTTTTGTATCAATCATTCTTGGATATGTGAAATGTTCTAAAAGTGTTCAGTATTCTATTTTTGATATGATGTGTCATCTGAAAATCTTGGCATGACTTCTGATTTTGTATCTGAATATGATCTGGTTTTGATGATGTTCTGTTCTGTTTCTGTTAAGGCCCAGCTACGGGTATAATGGTGGTTTATAACCCTACCACGGGGGTGAAACATAGTATACGGCCCAGCCACAGGTATAATGGTGGTTTATAACCCTACCACGGGGGTGAAACATAGTATACGGCCCAGCCACAGGTATAATGGTGGTTTATAACCCTACCACTGGGGTGAAACATGGTATAAGGCCCAGCCACGGGTATAATGGTGGTTTATAACCCTACTACAGGGGTGAAACATGGTATACGGCCCAGCTACGGGTATAATGGTGGTTTATAACCCTACCACGAGGGTCAAACATGGTATTTGTCCCGATGTGATACTCTATTATGCTACGAAGATAAGGTTTTAGTTTGTGATATGCCAATGAATATTTTTTTTGAAATAAGAAAGTTTTATAAAAATTTCGCTCTGACTTTCTGATAATGTGTTTCAGTTTATGCATTCTAAAAGTAAATAAATATGTTTCTGTTCTCTGAAAGTAAATGTTTTGTTATGCATACCGAATTTTGCAAATGCTCATGTTTTACATACTAGTATATGTTTTCTGCTTACTGAGTTGTCGATAACTCACCCCCTTATCTTCATAATATTTTCAGATGACTTTGATGATTTAGCTGAGGATCAGTAATAGAGTTTGTGGGCAAGATTAGCTATGGATAGTAGTTGGGTACCTCGGGGTACTAGTGCTGTTGGTGGATTTATTTATTTAGAAGTTTGATTTCGGTATGTTTAGATGGTTTATGGAGACTTATGTAAATTATATGTCATTCTATTATGTTGTTTGAGACGTGTAGTGAAGTTGAACTATTTTATTTGGGATACTGTATTGAGGATCAAATATATGAATATGGTGGTTAATTAAATTTGAAGTATTTTTACGTTTGATTTGGAGCATTTGGAAGTAGATATTTTTGGATTTTAGTTATATGTCAGTATTGTTGGAACTAAATATCAGGTGACAAGAGTTAACTCTCTGGACCTCTGGGGTTGGGGTGTTACGATCATAGAATAGAAGTGGAATGGATGTGGAACACTGTTAGTATAGATCCTATAAAAATTGTGCAAGACTGCCTGAACCTTTGCAATGCAGCTTTAAGAACAGGGGATTGGTCATAAGGGAAAAGTCTGATTTCTTGAAGAAGTTGCAAGATGAGGAGGGGCCTAATAATATGGAAGAAATAAGAGGTTACAAACAGGATACTTTGTTAAGTCTCCTCTCTGGGCTTAGCTCGCTCTGTCTCAGAGGTGGTGTACCAAGTTTCGAGTATCTCGGTTCAGTCAGGTTCTGGAATGGCCTGAGAGGGTAGTAACAAGATGGAGAGTTTAGAGGAGCAATGGAGGAAATTTAGCTTGACAGAAGAAGAAGAGGAGGTTCTGGAAATGGATTCAAACGGGGGCGAAGAAATTCTCCTGAAGGGGGAGTGAAGTCTCATTGGAAAGGTTTGCTCGGAGAGAACAGTGGGGAAAGTTCACATTAGTAATACAATGGCAAAAATTTGGCGAATAAGTAAACAGGCCATCTTCAAAGAAGTTGATCTAAATGTCTTTATTATTACATTTGAGAACCATGCGGACTTGCAGAGAATACTGGAAGGAAAATCATGGACTTTCGACAACTCTCTGTTTTTACTACTACCTTACGATGGAACAAAGTGTTCGGAAAACTTCAGTTTCGACAGGGAAGTTTTTTGGATGCAAATACACAACCTACCGTTAGGGTGTATGTCTGAGGTTTGGGGGTATCAAATTGGAAGCTCTGTAGGGCGAGTCCTAGAAGTGGATGCTGAGGATGATGGTGTTGGCTAGGGGAACTGTCTTCGTGTTAGGGTGGAGATGGTACTTAGAAAAGCCATTGATAGAGGCCGTTTTATAAACCACCAGGGAACTAAGCACTGGGTCCAATTCTGTTATGAGAAGCTCCCAAAGATTTGCTTTCAGGGTGGATGGATACTACATGGTAATCATGGATGCCAATTAACCAGGGGGGGTAATGGTGATGGAGCAGCTTCGGATGGTCAATTCAGGCCATGGTTACGGGCTGAAGGGACAAAGCGAAGATGGTCTCCTCCGTTCAGGTGGGACAGGTTTGATGATGGGAAGGGTGTGGGAGAGGATATTGGATCGACGGAGATGGAAACCTCTGCTGGCAACACAGTAGAAGGGTCATCGGGGAGGGCGGTGGATACTGGTCATCATGGCAGTACCCCCCCAAGGCACAGTGTAGTAGGTTCGTACAAAAAAATGGAACTTTAGCCACGGAAGGAAAGGACCAATTGTCAGCAGAAGCGGTGGGATTAGACATAGTATTGGGAACTGATACATTGCCTGAAATGAGGGAGACACAATCGTAGATTTGCTGTGGAGGAGGTGCCCAGTCGAAGATAACTGTAGAAGAAGATGGGTGTGAAGGGCGGGAAATTGTTTGGGAGACACAATTCCATGATGGGCTTGGGCCTGGGAACGGGCCCAATATCTATCCAGGAACTATTTTGGCTCAAAGGGATTCCAAAGCCTCGGAAGCTAAATCCCCAACAGCTAGTTCTCCAGAAGAGGAAGGCGAGAAGTATGAGGATCATTTGGCTTTGGCTCGAAAGTAGAAAATGAAAGGGGTGGGCCGTAAGTGGAAGAGGTGCGCCAAGGTGTCGGGGAACTCTATCTATGTGGTTGACCCCAGTTAGACTATTGGGAAAAAAAGGGATGCTGAGGTGAATAAGGTCAGTCCTCTCCCTTTTAAGAAACTAGGGAGAACTCGGGCGAGATGACAAACAAGTGGACGGTCCATGTCCAGAGGTATCGGTGGCAGCTGCAAGGCAACCCCGCCGGTCCCAATGATTATTTTAAGCTGGAACTGTTAGGGGCTTGGGAACCCCCGATCAGTTCAAACTCTTCACACAATGGTGAAGGAAAAGCTGCCCGATATAGTCTTCTTAATGGAGACTAAGTTATCTTATGTCAATAGTCTTAGAGTGGTGAAACGTTTAAAGTTCGATGGCTGTGTTGTGGTGGAGGCAAGAGGAAAGAGTGGTGGACTCATGCTCCTGTGGAAGTAGGAAGATTTTTTAGAATTAATCAATTATTCTCAACATCATATAAATGTCTTGATTAATGATGTTCGAGGAAATTTCAAGTGGCTCCTTACAGGTTTCTATGGGCACCCAATTGCTAATTTAAGGAGCCAAACTCGGGAATTGCTTTCATCTTTCAAGCCAAGAAATGGGGGATGGGGAGTGATAGGTGACTTTAATGAGCTGTTGTTTAAAGATGAGAAGGTGGGAGGAAGGTCCAAAAGTGAGAGACTTATGAGTAAATTTAGGCAGGTTGTTGAGGAAGGAAACCTGAGTGATTTGGGTTGGAGGGGATGTAAATTTACATGGTGTAACTACCATGAAGATGAGACTTTTACAAAAGAAAGACTTGACCGAGCCTTAGCCAATAGTGACTAGAGAGAAAAATATGTTGAGTTCTCAGTGACAACCCAAACTGCAATTTGTTCTGACCATAACCCAATCTTATTACAATGTGATACTGGGAGGCCAGCTTCTCGTAGGCTCCATCTACCTTTTAAGTATGAAGCAAACTGGTGCAAGGAAGAGGGATGCAATGAATTAATCTCAGATGTGTGGGGTGTTAATGTGGGGAGGGAGAGGGGTTTGAACAGTATGATGAGCAAATTAGAACAAACAAAGAAGGAATTGAAACATTGGAGCAGAAATTTGTTAAGGGACAGAACAAGAGCTATTAAAGAAAAGACCCAACAGTTAAGTCGATTACAGAAAGAGGAGAGACCCGAAAACATGGCTGCTCTGAAAAGACTTCAAAAGAGATGGATTTCCTGCTAGATCAAGAAGACACTTGGTGGAGGCAAAGAGCAAAGAAACACTGGTTGATTGGAGGGGACAGAAATACTACACTCTTTCATGCCTATGTGAAACAGAGAAGGAAAAAAAAACTCCATCAATAAGATTATAGATATGGATGGGACTGAACTTACAAATAAAGATGACATAGCAAAGAGCTTCAGAAGCTATTTCTCTGCAATTTTCAAGTCTTCCCAGCCAAAAACAGAATGCATTGACCAGTGTTCCCAGGGGATTGAACCTAAACTGTCAGTTGATGAGCAGATCTAGTTGGCCAAGGAGTGTTCTGAACAAGAGGTGGAGGTAGCACTCATGCAAATGTCCCCACACAAGTCCCCTGGACCTGATGGATTCAGTGCGGATTTTTACCAAGATCATTGGAAAGCAGTGGGAAATGAAACAACTCAGGCAGTTCTAGAATTCTTTAAAGAGGGTAGGCTACCAAAGGACCTTAATCACACCCATTTGGTCTTAATTCCCAAGGTAAACACCCCTATTTCAGTAAATGATTTTAGGCCCATCTCATTGTGCAATGTAGCTTACAAATTGATATTGAAAGTCTTGGCTAATAGATTGAAAGGGGTATTGGAGAAGGTAATATCTTGGAACCAAAGTGCCTTCATCCCTAAGAGGTTAATTTCTGATAATATCATGGTGGCCTACGAACTACTCCATACTATGAAAGTGAGACAAAAAGGTAGGGAAGGTAATATGGCAATCAAGTTAGATATGTCGAAAGCTTACGATCCAGTTGAGTGGAGCTTTCTAGAAAATATGTTGCTTAAACTAGGCTTTGGGAAGAAATGTACTGACCTTGTGATGGAGTGTGTAAGGTCTGTCTCTTATGATGTCCTTATCGTTGGTAAACCTGGTGAGGCCTTTTCCCCATCGAGAAGTTTGCGTCAAGGGGATCCATTGTCGCCATATTTGTTTTTAATATGTTCTGAGGGGCTGAGTTCTCTGCTACACAGTGCTGAAGCAAAGGGATTGATAAAGGGTGTTGCAGTCACAAGGGGGGGATGGGGATAAATCACCTTCTTTTTGCAGATGACCGTGTTATTTTCTGTCAAGCCAAACTGTTTGGGTGGTTCAAAATCCGAGACCTTCTGGCTTTATATGAGAGTGCATCGGGCCAAACTTTGAACAAAGATAAAATCAGTATTTTTTTTTAGCTCCAATACCAGGTTGGATGTCAAGGAAATCATCTTACAGCAGGTGAATGGGCTAAGGTGTAATGATTATAATAGATATTTAGGTCTCCCAACTATAGTTGGAAGGGCAAAATACAACACTTTCAAGTCTCTAAAGGAGAGGATTTGGAAAAGAATTAATAGCTGGAAGACTAAGTTCTTATCCTCAGCAGGAAAAGAGATCCTCATCAAGAGTGTATTGCAAGCAATCCCAGCTTACACTATGTCTATCTTTAAACTGCCTGGAATCCTTATTAGAGAAATTGAGGCCCTTTTGTCTAGATTTTGGTGGTGTCATAATGCTGAAGGGAAAGGTATTCACTAGAAATCGTGGAGGTCTTTAGGGCTGGTTAAGAATCAGGGAGGCATGGGGTTTAGGGATCTTAGCAATTTCAACAAAGCCCTTCTAGCCAAACAATGCTGGAGGTTGTTAATGGAACCAAATTCCCTGGTCTCAAAGGTTTACAAACAGAAATATTTCCATAATTGCAACCTGTTGGAGGCAAAGCTGAAAGGTACCCGATCCTTTATTTGGAGAAGCATATGTTCAAGTTTAGATTTGATCAGAGTTGGGGGGGTATGGAGAGTTGGAAATGGCAAAAACATAAGTATTTGGAAGGATAAGTGGATTCCCAGTCCAGTAACTTTCCAGATCCAAACACCTATAAATACTCTTGATCCTGAGGCCAAAATAGACACCCTGATAGAGGTAAATAGTGGTGAGTGGAAGAGAGATTTAGTGGAGGCAGTTTTCAATGAAAATGAAGCTTTGACTATATGCTCCCTGTCAATTAGCAAGAGTCGAGCCTGTGATAGACTGATGTGGATTGGATCTGCTAAAGGTGAATTTACTGTGAAAAGTGCCTACTTTTTGGAGACTGAAAGACTCCACATCATGGGAGGTGAAGCATCAACAAGGGGTGGGGAAAGAGGAGTATGGAAAGAGGTTTGGCAGCTTGAGGTCCCTGGCAAGGTCCAAATGTTCATTTGGAAGTGTCTCAATAATATTGTTCCTACAAAAGACAATCTTACTAGGAATAACATTATTGAGAACAACAAATGTCCAATCCGTCTGGGGGAAAGTGAGACAGCAGTGCATGTCTTGTGGGAGTGTCCTGCAGCAGCTGATGTGTGGGGAAGGGGGGGGGGGCAAGCTTTCAAATTGCTTAGTAAATGGAAGACAGTTTTCTGATTTTCACCTCCTGTGGAATGAAATGCGGCTGAAGCTGAGGAAGGATATGGTGGAGTTGGTTACAGTAATGTTCTACCATTTATGGACCAGAAGAAATGCTTTCATTTTTCAGAATCAATTCTCTACACCCGAGTCCATTGTCAGAAGGGCTCAAGCTGATTTATCTCAGTTCAAAGAAGTAAACATGTGTAGTCCCAAGGGTATTTCAGAGTCAAAAGGGAGTCCTCCAACCCCAAGATGGAAACCTCCTGTGTGGCCTTTTTTCAAAGTTAATTTTTGCTGCGTTTGATAAAGACAAAAGGAGTATGGGAATGGGAGTGGTGATTTGAGATGCAGATGGCAGATTACTAGCTGTTTTGACTAATCAAAAAGAGAATGTCTCATCAGCTCTCCAAGCTGAGAGTGCTGCACTCCTAAGAGCTAATCCACAATCCAAACTTTCAAAGGCTCTGCAAGCAAAACTTATCCCTTCCTCAGCAAGATTCGGGTTTTCCCCACAAATCTTTGATGCCAATATTAGAGCTGGAAAATATTTTGGATCCTCACTGCCATTCAACAATTTTCTAAGTAGATTAATAGCAACCAAGTCCTCCCCTGCTCCACAGTAACAGAGGGCTGGAGTATGGTACCTGTCTTTCCGATTGATGATTCCAGGAGGCAGTTCTTCTACTTGATTAACTAAAGCCCTCAAATCCCCTGCCATAGATAGAGCAAATGAAAGGTGATCCAGGATTGATGGATCCCACTCAATTCTCTTGAGAGAAACTTTTCTTAATAGTATCATCAATAGAAGTATAGGCTCTTCTAGATTATTCCTGGGTATGAATGAACTGTCCATTTGGGAGCAGAGATTTGGAGGACTTGCTTCACCTCCACTGTACAGAAGACATATGGCAAACTCTTTTTGGATCTTTGCTGTGGTTACTGCATCAAGATTCCAATGATGCAGGAGCGCCTGTCGGTATGACAAGATTGTTTCATGTGGAGACAGCAAGTTTCCATAATTCTGGAAGCAACTCAACAGCTTTGTTTAGAGTCTCCTGCAATTTACAATCAGCACCAAAGTTTTCAGGCAAGCCTCCGGGTAATGAGGACTCAACTATGTCCAGAATAACTTTGCAAGATTGAGCAGCTTCTTTAAACCTCCCAAGACCCTGCAATGATTTTGCTTTGAGAAAGATTGCTTCCAAGAGTAAGCTGACAGCATGTATAGACATAGGTGGGTTAGCAAAATTTTGAGAACGCCTCTTATGATGTTCTCCTTTTCTAGCAAGAGCGACTTTTATCTTAGGAGTTACCACATCAATGTCTATTCCTTCAAATACATGTAATGCAGCTTCTATATTGCCTTTTTGGTACTCATATCTTCCTAATAATGCTCTTGCTTCCTCATAATTCAAACAACCACTCTCACGCAGAGATGACTCAGCTTCCTCTATGTTCCCAGTATCCAGCTTCTTTTCAACCTCAACAGCTTTTAAAGAATCCGCACTTTCAGAATAATTCTTGATTGCAAGTGATTCTGATGAAGGAGCCATTTCATCTACTGTGCTAAACTGCTCCCCGGAGCAGATACACTTCACAATCTTGCCAAGTTTCCGCCCAAGTTCTCTGCCCCTCCGCTTTCCAATCCTATTCTTACTCCTCATATTGCCTGAAGACACTCCAAAATCTTTTGATTTTCCAAAAGGAAAAGCAGAGGCTTAGAGCCCACAAGCCATGGAAACCAACACCCATTAACTCCGATTTTGTTCCAATCAATCAAAGCGGCTGCTTTGAATTCTCTGAATCAATCAGAGAATCCCACAGCTCCAAGAACTTGTCCTTCCGCTTTATTTTGTTTTGAAAGAATACTTTGGAAACAGGAAATACCGATGATCCCTCCCATATAATATATGATTTGTGAAATACAATTTAGACATGTTATGAAAGTGGTTTAATATTTTGTGTATACCTAACATTTTGTTATCGTGGCAGAAAATCTCATGCCAAAATACGGAGAATCGTAAGAGGCTGAACATTAACCACACAGCAGGGCATAAATCATTTGTCAGGATCCTAGAGGAAAAGGTATAGGGGTTACGCCATTTTGCTTCCATATAAAAATGGGGGTGCTCTATATCTTAAGCTCATATCACAGTTTTTACTCACTTATTTTTAAACACGGTAAGAAACGTTAATAAATGCTGATTGAATGTAGTAATTGTAAGTTGCTGCCTTTACATTTGAGTATTTTCTTGCGATTATTATCAGTTTTAAAATGAATAAAAGGTAAATACATTTTCTATATTTTTGTTCAAGCAGAGACACATATAAATAAGACAAAAAAAAACTGTCGCTTACTAACAGTTGTTAGATCTGGCCATATACAAGTTAGGTTTTAAGTGAAGTCCAGAAATAGGAATGTGGGGTGAGAGAGAATGAGTGCCCTGTGTTAGCAGCAGAAATGTCTTGAAAGGCAACCTGTAGTTCGACTTAGTAATGATGCTTGGATAGTTTAGCTGGGCGTTTTTTATGGTAGGGGATACTTTTGAACTTAATACATGGCCTGAAAGATATTTAAATAAGTCTCTGTCTCATCCCAGTCATTTTTTTGCTATTTTGCATACTGGATGTTGAGAGTTACTTATAAAAAGCAAAAGCATATAAAAAAGGGAAAAAAAAAATGAACTGGGGCTGAACAATTTAGACTTGAACATATTTCATGAAACCGCACTTTATTTTTCTTGGAATAATTTGTCATGCCTCAACATCTAACTATACACATTCCACTTACATATAGCATACTGAAGGAGCAAACTTGGGGGACTTCTACAAAGATGTTCGCTGGTCTAAGAAGAAGGATAAATTTGTGGCATCTGCCACAGAAAATATTTATGTAAGTCTTCTCATACCTTTCAGTCCGGTAAAGGAAAATACCTGGTTCTTATTTGATGAAAATAAGCACATTAATATTTCTTGCATGGATACACTAATAACTGAATTTTAAGATGTGTGCAGAAGGAGATGGTTGGTAAGATTGATGACTTAGAACCTGAGTGTTGTACTGAGGAGGCAGCAGCGGCTGTCTTTAGGGAGGTACTTGGTCATAGACCAGGATATGCAAGAGTCATAGGAGAGATGGTGATACTAGAGTCTACAAGAGAACAGGACCGTGAACAGGATAAAGAGTACGCTGCTTTAGTGGAAAGACATAAGAAAGATGCGGAGGACTACAAGAGTCAACTAGACCATATGAGGGGAGAAATGCGGATGCTTGTGGAGAGACAAATTGAAACTGACAATATTTTGAGGAGTTTCATGGCCGAATTTCAGTCGTGCGCGGGAGACTCTCTTCGGGAGATGCAGTGACCTGCGAACTGCATGGAAAAAAGCGTTGACAGAAATTTTTTTACATCTTTATGGGTGCTTCTTGGTACTTATTAGTGCATGCTTACTGCATGCTTTTTGGAAAGGAGGCAAGGGTGGCTGGGGAATATATATGGTGTGGGGGGCTAACAATTCTGTTTTGTGGACGTGATAATGGGCAGGTGTGGGAAGGTTGGGCTTTTAATATTTCCTAATACGTCCAGTTTGTTTGGTAGATGAACAAAGTAGCTACTTTCCATGTCCTTTTTAAATATTAGGGGGGCAACACTATGGGTTATATCTCTGAAGCAGTATTTGTAATAGGAATATGTAAGTATCACAATTAGTTTCATTTTCTGCATTTAATTCCACACTGCATGTGTATTGAAAAGAACCTAACTGGAGTGTTGTTATACAGGTAGAGCGAAGTGCAGGTGGAGTTGGTCGCCTTGCAATTGCAACCAAACTACTTACTTGATGATCTCGAGCAATATGCCAGAACAAGTGATGACAGTCATGGCAGTCTGGAGCTGTTTGGTATGCAGTTGTAAATGTGAGGTAGTTAATGTGAGGTAGCATCAAAAAATCTGTAGGCCAATATATTATTTACTTGTTGAATTTACCTGGTATGGCTGTTTTTTTCCAGATTAAAGACGGGACTGGAAATTTAATTTTATTATTGATGTCTTGTGAAAAATATTTCCACTTGATTAATTTGTGTGAACATAATAATATTCATGTCTTGTAGCATAAATCTGATTAGTTATGTATATCATGAGGACATCAGACATCTTATAATTTTAATTTATAAAGATCTTCACAATGATTTCCTGATTGCAATGGCTACAGATTTTATTCTTTATATGTAATAACTTTGTAATCGTTGGTCCAAATCTAGAAATCCTTTATATGTAATAACTTTCCACGTGTGTTTTCGATATGCACATTAGGTACAACAGGACATATCGGTTTATTGAGATTTTGGCATAATAGGGGGACTATGGTGTTCCTTTTCATATAAATGGATGATGACAGTGTGAAAGGAATATATTGAGAAAATGATTCGACTTTGCATGATGTTTCTCAATCAAAGTTACAGCAAGGCTATTGCTGTGTTCATTAGATTTTTTCTTTTTGCTCTCTGGCCAAGAAAGTCTCACAATATGGTTAAATGTATTGTGAGAGTGAACACTGCTTTGGGAATGTTTTTTTGGGTATTGGAATACTAAAACACAGCTGAGATGTTTACAAAATCTATGGAAGAAAATGGGAGATTCTTAGGTGCAATTGTACTATTGGCTGTGAGTGACCCAAACTGTAGGTCTGTCCAAAGTATATATATATATATGTATGTATATAAACTCTAGGCTATTTTAGCATACATAAGTTTACCTTCTGCTTTGTGCCCTGTTTTGTACTTCCAGTGATTTTATAAACACTCTTGTAATGCAGGTGGGTGATTGGAGTTAACATGCCAGATTTATGGGTATTGTTGGGCTGAAATGCTAGGACATTTTGTTGGAGGGCACTCCATAAGATATTCCACCCACTGCTTCCAGTACTATTGTGTTATTGTTGCTGCTTTGGTTCACCTGAACGGGCATGAATCAGTTCATTGAGTACCTGGCAAGTCTATATATCGGTTAGGGTTTAATGTGTAAGAAATCAGCTTCTTCTCTCTTTCTACATGTGAAATACATGTCTGCACCAGTGTATATATAGTGTGTTGTAGTTAAAATACATGTACATTAACAGGGGTGTTTATGTGGTATATGCAATTAGTGATTATATATACTGCTTGTTTATTTATGAAAAGAACTTATTTGTATACAGAATTTATTTATATTACAGATAAGGTTGGCTTCTTCATTAGTAATTTTTTTGGGAACCAATTGCTTATATTTTGGAAAAAGTAATAAGTTAATGAGATCTTGTTGGAATTTCACACTACATGAATAGCTACAAGAAAAAAGCGCATCACAAAAAATGTAGCCCAATTTATGTCAGTATCCAGTATTCATTGGGACGAGTATTAGCAGCGAAATGTATGTAAAAGTTTACGGTATTGCGGTGAAATAATTTTAGATGCAAGAGGAAATAATCCAAGTCACTTGGTGCAATACGTTGGAAAATCGTTGGGAAAGACATCAGATTGAGGCGATACTGTGTCGAGGAAAAAATGCATGTTCTAGGGTGGGGCACTTTCGTCAGAATTAAAATTCATTGGGAAAAACATTTTTTGCGGCGATTGTCAATAGCCGGGAATAAGTTTTCCCTAAATCCCACTGCTATTCCGTCAGTCCAATGATCGTTGCAAAAAGAAGTTTCCGGCGAGCAGTAGAACTTGTTACGACGCAATGACGTTGGGAGATATATATTATTCTCGAGAAAAATGGAACTGTTTGTAGCGTTTTTTCCAGGTATTTGTGACCATAATATGACGCAAATAAGTTGTTCCAATGAAATCAAGCACAATTTGTAAACGTAGTTACAGCGAATTTTATGGGTATTGTGAGGAGGGAAAAACGTTGGGAAAAAGTAGTATTTCCGACGTTTTGTTCAAAGTGATGTTTCTGAGTAGTTGCGACAAAACAATCCCGTCCAATGTGCGGCGAGGCAAAAACTTACCCAAAGTCAATTGTGGCGTTTTAGGGGACTATTTGCGACGAAATGGAACGCTGGAAAATGCCCTAATTTGAGAGACGGTCTTATGGTCTATCCACTACAAGAAATAAGGTATTTTCCAGCGATTTTATGATCGCTGCCAAAAAATCACCACAATTAATCCTTATTTGCGGCGATTTTCGTATTGCCGCTGAAATCCAAAGCAATGTATTCCAAATTGTGATGCTGAAATTAATGTTCATGTATTTGCGACGACTATTCGACATTTTGCAGCGCCGTAGTGTCGCCGCAAATAATATTTGTAACTGTAGCGGTATTTTATTTTCGGCAAATGATAAAATCGTCACAATAGTCAGTTTGCGGCGACTTTTGTCATCACAAAAGGTTTTGTCGATGTTAGGCAGCTCAAACATTTCCGTCAATTAGAAAAATCGAAGCAACAAATACTATTTGCGGCGAAAATTGTCTCCGTAAGAACATATGCAATCAATTAAATTTTATTAGTGGCGAATCCAAATCGCCGGAAAAGTTAAATTAAATTTAAACCACCCGCGTTACGTTTTCCCCTCATTTCTTTTCCTCCCCCGCTCTTCCTCCCTAATCCTTCTTCTCCCAGTGACCCCACCACGCCACCGCCACCGCCACCTCACCTTGACAGCCACCCCCTCCTTCTGCCCCAGCCCCCATGTCATGTGACAACCCTCGTGCCCCAATCCTAGCCGTCTGATTCATCCGATGGTTATCTATTTGCACTTACTAAATTGTTTTCCTGTTTATGTAGGAGTCAATAAGAGTCTGGAGTCTGGTATTTGACTCAGTCCATTATTGTTATTGAGTCGTGGGTCACTAGGCCCTCAGTCAGTTATGTTTGTTGTTATCCGTAGTCGTGGGCCACTAGGCCATTATCTTTTCATGGGTTGTTACAAGCAGTGGTATCTAGAGCCAGGACGACTCCATGGTTGATGGAACTAGTTTGACTCAACTTTCGGAAGCACTCTCCCAACTGCGAGCAGAAAATGCTTCCATTAGAGAAAACGCTTCCATTAGAGAAAACCAGACCCAATTAACCTTAGCCCAAAACAAACAACATCATTTGTTGGAGGAAATTATTCAACAAGTTGCCAGTTTAGCCACCAGTTACAATACCTTAACCCAAACCTTGACCCACCAACCCAACCCCGCAAAAAACAATGACTTAGAAAGCAGTACCCCACCCAATCACCCTCTACACCATCACAACCCGCTCTTTGAGGCACCAAATGGAATTCAAGGTCATGCCATGCGGTTGGATTTCCCCAAATTTGATGGCTCCAACCCCACTAGTTGGCTTTTCAAAGCAAAACAATTCTTCGCCTTTTATAATACGCCTAGCCCACAAAAACTCCAATTGGCCTCATTTCACATGGAAGGCAAGGCACTCACTTGGTTTCAATGGTTAGAGGAGGCACATCCAGTCCAGTCTTGGGATGAATTTGTGAATGCCCTTCAATTGAGTTTTGCACCAACTCCATTTGATGATTCGGTGGCTGAGTTTACTAAACTCCGGCAAACATCCACAGTTGAAGAATATCAATCCCATTTTGAATTACTTTCAAATCGCATCACCAACCTTACTAAAGATTTCAGAGTCAGCACTTTCTTAAGTGGACTCAAAGATGACATCCGCACCGTGAAAACCATGTTTAAGCCATTTGACTTACCCACTGCCTTTGGCCTCGCCCTAATTTATGAGGAGGAAGTTTGCAGATGTGCCACATACACTCGGCCCAGTTTCACTACACCTACCCCAAATACAAACTAGCAACAGACTAGCTACTCTAGACTACCCTCTTACCGAACCATGCCTCCCTATACACCTTCCCCATTGCCTGCACCACCTACACTACCTAACCGCAGCCTTCCACCATCTAAACCGAGAACCACTTTACCCATTCAACGCATCTCTTCCGCTCAAATGAGGGAACGACGAGAACGTGGCCTCTGTTATTATTGTGAGGATAAATGGTCCCCTAGACATCGATGCACAACACCAAGGGTGTTTTTGCTTGAAGGACTCGAAGATGATGACACACCTGGAGATCTAGATCCACCTGCTATTACCATGGAGGACACTGATGGTCACTTTCCAACATCACCAAGTGGCACCGTTGAGATCTCCTTACACGCCATTTCTAGTGCACCTGCACCTCACACTATGCGATTAGTTGGCCAGGTTTACATAGTAGGTAATGGTGCTTATCGACATAAGCAACACCCATAGTTTTATCGATCCTAAAGTCGCTACACGTGCAAAACTGCCCATTACAAAGGGTCCTCACTTGAAGGTAATGGTGGCCAACGGCGACCGCCTTCCTTGCTGGGGGTGTTGTGTATCGGTGCCATTCTCACTTCACATTCACAAAGTCTCCACCACTCTCTACTTGCTTCCGTTGGGAGGTTGTGATTTGGTTCTAGGCGTCGATTGGTTATGCACCCTCGGGCCAATTCTATGGGATTTTGCTAAGCTTACAATGGGCTTTACTTGGCTCAACATACCAATTGTTTTGCAGGGATTAAGCCTGTTTGTGCCTACACTTATGGAACTGAGTGACTTTTGCTCCCACTAGGGCCCTCACACAAAAGGGTTGCTGGTTCACCTATTGTAGGCCGAGTCTTCCACCTCTACCCCTGAGGTACCCTTGGCCCTACAACCATTGCTTTCTACATATGTAGACGTCTTTCGGGAACCCACTGGCCTACCTCCACATCGCAACCAAGACCACAAAATTTAGCTGTTTGAAGGGGCGGGTCCAGTCAGCTCAAGGCCTTACCGATATCCCTATTACCAAAAGGGTGAGATTGAAAGATTGATAACTGAAATATTGAGCAGTGGCATTATTCGACCAAGCCAAAGCCTTTATTCCTCTCCTATCCTACTCGTACTCAAGGCCAATGGTAGTTGCGGTATGTACGTGGACTATCGCGCACTTAACAAAGTGACCATCAAAGATAAGTATCCTATCCCTCTTATTGATGAACTCTTGGATGAATTATGTGGGGCTATTGTTTTTTCTAAACTCGATCTCTGTTCCGGATACCACCAAATTTTGGTAGCAACTGAGGATGTACCAAAAACGGATTTCCAAACTCACCAAGGACATTATGAATTTTTAGTCATGCCATTTGGCCTCACTAATGCCCCATCTACCTTTCAAAGCCTCATGAATGACATTTTCCGTCCTAACTTGCGCAGATTTGTTTTGTTTTTTTTTGTTTTTTTTTATGACATTTTGATTTATAGCAAGACTATTCCCGAGCACATTTCCCACCTAAATGTTGTTCTTAACATTCTTAAATGTCATCAACTATATGCCAAATTATCTAAATGTCATTTTGGTTGTCCTGAGATTGAATACCTTGGTCACCTAATTTCGATCCATGGTGTCAAGGTTGATCCTAAAAAAATTACTTGCATCCTTCAATGGCCCCTACCCAAATCGGTCCATGCTTTACGGGGTTTCTTAGGTCTCACAGGTACTATCGCAAGTTTATCAAGAACTACGGCACCATTGCCGCACCCTTGACAAACTCTTGCACAAAAATTCCTTTCATTGGACTCAACAAGCCACCATAGCTTCTGACTACCTTAAACAAACACTATCCACACCTCCTGTCTTAGGCCTCCTTGATTTCACTAAAACCTTTGTAATCGAATGTGACGCCTCTGGTGAGGGCATCGATGCTGTGCTTATGTAAGAGGGATGACCCCTAGCTTATCTTAACCAAGGGTTGCAGGGCAAAAACCTACATCTCTCAACCTATGAAAAGGAGCTTCTTGCCTTGGTACTGGCTGTGAAGAAATGGCGTACATATCTATTGGGGCAAAAGTTCAAAATCCGTATAGATTAGTAGGCTTTAAAGTATCTGGTGGAGCAGCGCATGGGTACTCCTACTTAGCAAAAATGGATCTCCAAGCTTATCAGCTTTGATTTCAGTGTTGAGTTTAAAGCAGGCCGTGAGAATAAAGCTTCCGACGCCCTGTCCAGGATGAATCAAGATGCTCAGTCACTGCAAACCCTTGCAATAGCAGCAGTGGAAACAACTTGGGTTCAGAAGTTACATGAGGCTTACCAACGTGACCCTCAGCTCCACGCCGTGTACCAGAAATTGCTTTAGGAGGGCTCCCACGATCCAAAGTTGAGTCTGCACAATGGGTTCTCTACAAAGGTCGCCTTCACTTGGGTGGCTCACTAGACCTGCACAAACAGGCAATTCATCAAATGCATGACAGCCCCTTGGCAGGACACTTAGGTTACCACAAGACGCTAGCTCGTGTGCGGAAGAATTTTTACTGGCCTGGTTTGAAGACCACGGTGCCACTTCACATTCAGGACTGTGACATTTGTCAACGACATAAGGTGGAGCACTGCCATCCGCTAGGTCTTGTCCAGCCGTTGCCAATTCCAGATCGACCATGGTTAGATATCAGCATGGACTTTATTGAAGGCCTTCCAGACTCCCGATCCAAAAATGTTATCATGGTGGTTGTTGACCATTTGACCAAATACGCCCACTTCACTACTCTCAGTCATCCATACACGGCCCACACCATTGCTTAATCCTTCATTGACAATGTTTTCAAGTTCCATGGGACCCCGAAAACTATTGTTAGCAATTGTGACCCCATCTTTCTATCATATTTTTGGTATGAATTTTTCAGGTTGCAACGTACACAATTGAACCTCAGCACGGCACATCATCCACAGAGCGATGGTCAAACAAAAATTGTAAACCAATGCTTGGAAGGCTACCTTCGTCGCTTTGCCGATGATAAACCGCGAGATTGGAGCACTTGGTTGCCGCTTGCTGAATATTGGTATAACAATACCATACATTCCTCCATGAAGACATCACCGTTTGAAGCTGTGTACGGGTTTCTGATTGAGCTGCATTATTGCATATTTTACACATTTAAAACCAATATATTTTTAATTGTTTTATTATTTTATCATTGGTTTTAGATGAAAAAATTGATTAAGAGGCATAAATCCAAGTTGTGATTTAAATGGATTAAAAGCATAGTTTATGCTTGATTTTATAACTTGTGATTTATTTGGACAATAATTTCTCATGCACAACACATTTTTAATATTTTATTTTCATCTCTTGTTTAATTTAATTTATTTTAGTTTCTTTATCTTATTTTATTTTATTTTATTTGTCTAAGTTTTATTGTTATTTTTATTTAATTTTGCTTGTCTAATTTTTATTTTATTTTATTTAATTATATTATATTATATTATTATTTTATTATTATTATTTTATTTTATTTTTTATTTATTTACTGCGCTGACTAAACGACATGTCGTTTGGTCGGCAGACCAAAACGACATGTCGTTTTCACCATGAATTCATTTAAACGTCTAAAGCTAAACGGCGCCGTTTAGTCTAAAGACCACAAACGACGTCGTTTCGCGTCGTCTTCAACCTCCAGCCGTGCGTTTTCCACCTCCAAGCAGCTGCTACCAACGCCACCGTGGGCCGTCCTCCGCCCACCTGCAGCCACCAGCAGCCCCAGACGACACCGGAGATGATCCTCCACTGCCCAGTGAGCCGCCGGCGATCACCATGCACGGCCAAGAGCAACCACTGCAACCTCCACGTTCACGTCCAACTTCATGCACCACAACCTCCTCTGCCCAGCCTCGTCAAGCATTGCACAACCACATTTACACCGTGCTCTTCCACCCGCGACGACCCATGTGAAGCAGAAACCTTCACCCGTAGCCACGCTGTGAACCACCAGCTGTGGGTCTTCATGCAGCCTCATCCAACACTGCATGCGACAGCAGAACCAGAAAAAAAAATAGAAAAGAGAGAAGCATGCTGGGCTGGAAGCAGAAGAACCAAAGAAAAAAAAAATAAGAAAGAAACCCGAACGTGCGCACGGGAAGACGCTGGAGCAGGAAGAAAAAAAGAAAGAAAAAAAAATATAAAGAAGAAGAGAAAGAAGCCGAACGTACAGTGCAGTTGAGTTTTTTTTAATTCTCTTTGAAGCCTATAAAAACCAGGGAGGAGTTCGTGGAAGGGGGGCCGATGTAGACGCCCAGAGTAGAGTAGATTAGTCTGCAGAATTTTTAGGAGAAAATGCAGATGAAGTGAGGGAGTTCGGTGATGCAGTTGAGAGCCTAAATGGACCAACTGTGTTATCGAACTGTTCTCCTTCGTCTGTAATCTCCACTTTTATTTTATTTCTTTTTTTTTTATTTTAATTTATGTCATTTGTTTTTATGCACTTTAATTTAATGTCCTTTATTTTTTTCAGCATTTTTAATTCCTGTACTTTTATTTTAGATCAACAATAAAATCATATTGTGAGTTTGATTAATTGATGGGTATTATTAGAAACATTGATTATCTATATACTTCTCTTGATTCATTGTGATTTCTGAATACAGTGAATGCTTGAGAAATCCCTGTGGTAATCAATTGGACTTGTGAATGTCTCTACCATCAATTAATCAAAACTCAATATTTGGTGATTAATTTTCTTGGGCTTAATTGATAAATCTTCCAGTTAGACAGAATCATTATTCTAGTCTAACTGAGTTAATTTTATATTTTAGTACTTTTAATTTCTGCACTTTATTTTACTGTCCTTTATTTTCTGCACTTTAATTTTCTGCACTTTAATTTCCTGCACTTAAATTTTCTGCATTTAATTTCCTGCACTTTTATTTTATTGTCATGTAATTTTCTGTTATTTATTTTCTGCAATTTATTTTGATGCCATTTAATTTTCCTGCTCATTTAAATTTCAGTCTTTTAATTTTCAGCAATTTAAATTCACAGTCTCGCGCTTTAATTTCTTTAATTTTTACTGCAATCTCAAACAATCAAATCAATCAAAAAATGAATCTGGTTCACGACCAGTAAATCCTCTTTTCACTGCATTCTTCCATCCATTGTACATATCATCACTTTTTATTTTTATTTTCTCATCGTAAATATTCCCACCATTTTTCACGAGTTTATTTTTAGCACTTTCCCTGTGGAGACGATCTAGGAATTCGTTCCTAATTACTACGCGACACGCTCCTGCACTTGGGATAGCCTTTTGTGCTGCTCATTTCCGAACGAGTCAAGTTTTTGGCGCCATTCCCGGGAAAAGTTGTTTAAATTTAAACTCGTGGTTTTTATCTTTATTTAAAAAAAAAAAAAAATACCATGTCAGCGTCCAGGAATTCCTGGCATGATGAAGTGATATCGACACGCGATTGCACAATGATCGCAAGTGTCCGCTTTGGCAGAGTAGTTATCTTGCCTGTTATCCCATTTGTTTTGCGGTATTTCTTTAGGGATATTGAGTCTTAGAAAACCCGCTTCTGAATGAGTCATTTATTTTCTGTGTTTGCATTAATTACTTCATTAAAATTCACTGCATTTAAAAAAAAAATCAATTTTTTTTTCTTTGCATATTTTTATTTA
>QEOT01007267.1:0-14398 GCA_003123785.1 Pterocarya stenoptera | reverse complement strand
TTTTTTTTTTAACACTCATTACTTAGGGAAAAAGATATTAGCAGTGATACTCCTGTGAAGGGGAAGGATTACAGTCTTTGTTTCTAATGTGAATGGTATGGCTAGCATATTGGGATGCTAGCCATACCCTCTTTGCTCATGAGTTTTAATCTAATGACTTGCATTGCATTTTTAAATGATTTTTTCCTAGTCCTAAAATTTTTTTAAGATGATGACATTGCATTGTCTCAATATTGCTTGGGAAAAAAGAGTATATCAGGAAATTTGTGATGTTTTCTATTTGTGCTGCAGCAGTTTCCATTTCATTTTTAGCTTATATCTTCACTCTACAAGGCTGGAACTTTGGCTTAAATTTCATTTGTAAGAAGACTAAGTTCAGTTTAATTTAAAACTCCATTTTTCCCTCTCTTAGCTCACGTTTTGTACCTAAAAAGATAGCAGCAAACACACTTCCAAGTTTTGGAATTTTCTGCAACAGATTCTGTCATGGTGTCTTCCAACCTCATCTGTTCTTACATTTTTCCACTAATACTTATTTAGTTGGGTGTGTAACCAAGTTGAGGGAAGGTAGAAACATGCATAATTCGTGCAATCTACTGCTTGAAGAGGTGAGATGATTTTCTGCCTTGTTTTGTTCCATGCTGTACAATTTAAGCAAAAAGGTTCTGCTATAGTTTTAACTATACTTCTTCCTCTATTTGAATCAATTTTCAATTATGTTTAGGCCTCCATTTTTATGTGTTAAACTAGAAGAAATCAGTATGTATTTTTTTACCTTATACTCAAGCTAATAACTAAGTAAACAACTAAGGATTTCATTAGAATTTTTTGGTTTATCAAGAACTATCTCTTGCTGTAATTTTTGAGTTTATCAAGAACTATCCATGGATAATTAGCTGATGATTAATAAGTTTTTTGGAGCAATAATTGGCATCATGATGCTTCTTTTTCTTCTACTTCTCAACTTCCCCTACATGATTTGATTGGTTTATGATCTGTTTGGTAGAGTGGGATTGCCTAGTTTTTCTACAATAGTAATTTTAATTTATTCTCTCTAGTTTAGCTCATATATATGTATTTTGCTTTGGGCCCACTATAATGAAATTCTGATGGAATACAATATTTCTTTGCCACAAGTAAGTGGGTATTAATGCTCTAAGTGTGCATTAATTTACAAGAAAATATAAATGATTTTCTTTATCTTGAAAGGGCTTGAACTTTGTTGGAGGCTACAGTAGTTGGAAGTTCAATTAGAATTTGATTTCTCTGGTTCTCTAGCTGTGAATGATGATGTAAATGTTTTTTTCCCAAAAGAATCAAGATATATTCCTTGAATATCATGATTCAATCACATGCTTGAATATGAGACCTAGATGGAGCTTATTGGTGAAATGTTATTGGTTCATACAACCCCAAGTTGTTGGATGAATGTATTTATCGATGTTTTATATCCCCAAGGTTATGGCATTCCTTTATGCAATAGACTTCTTCTCTAAGCTGGGTACTTGATGTAAGCTATGCAGTTAATAGATTCCTGTATGAACTCCCTGTTTCTATTTTTGTAAACTATAATCATTTTTAATGTATGCCATGCTCTAATCTCTTGCAGACTACAATAGTACAAATTTGTTGAGATGAAAATCATAGATTATAATGCTTGAGAAGGAAGAAACACGGCGGAGATGAGTCATTCGATTCAACCCTCATATTTAACTGTAACTCCTTGCCATGGTCCTTACTATTTACTCAATTGTCTATTAAATGAGTTTTTAATTGAGAATATTAATAAAGCACCTTCATTGAATAAGCATCTTTGGTTTATCGAGGAACAAGCACCTTCACTTGGTGTGATGATTGTTAGCTCCCTTTCACTCTCTTTCTTGTTTGGGTGTTTTTTTGATTTAGTAGTTTGCACATGTATTGAGTGGAGCTAGGTAATGTGAAAAAAGAAAAGATGTGGGAATCGAATTTAGAGATTTTCTTGGTTATATAAGGTGGTGTGGTTGTATAGTTGATTCATTATTGTTTGATATAAATTTTGATATACACACTCAATTGCAATTTTTATAGCTTGAGCTTCATATGGTCATCCAGAAATTTTGTAGTGAATATAATTTGAATGTGTATTATATTTTTTATTTATTCTGTTTTGTGCATTTTTTTTAAAAATTTTCTGAAACATTATTTCGGGGAGTACAATTTGCTAGAAATAATGTTTTTGTCATATAAACTTATTTGCAGCGATATGTAGTCGCCGCAGATACTATTTTACATAGTTGCGACGATATTGAAAATTGTTGGGAAAAATAAGGACTGTTTCCCATATAAAAAACGGGTGACACGACATGACCTGCTTAACTCGTTTAGTAATTAACTTTTTTTTGGGTTAAATTGAGACACAACCCATTTAACCAGTTTCTACCCATTTCATATAAATGGGTTTAGCTAACTCGTATATTTATTTTCTAATCCAATTAATATAATTTCATATATAATACAAAGATAACTATATAAATCAATCATAATTACAACTAGATTTATGATAAAATAACTTCTTATCAATATCCAACTCAATAATATATTACAAGAAAATTAATATTTTCATAAAATAAAATTACATATTAACAAAAAAAAAAAAAAATTTTAATAGTTTGAGATATTAAGTAGTCAAATATTAATATTAATATTACATATTCTCGACAACAAAGAAAGATATATAAGACTAAACACGTGAATGCAATTGACAAGGTACGCGTAGCAAGACCCTTTTTACAAACGTAGGGTTGGGTTAGAAAACTCTCCACGGGTCTTTGATGGGATAACTGCGGAAGTTTTTTCTCGTCGTTAAGTGATCATAACTAAAAAGGAAAGACCAAATAATACGTCGAGCAATAATTTTTCTAATCTGTATCTTGCTCAATCTTTTCAACTAATTAAATCTTATTATTGGTTGTATGAATAAATCAAATATTAGTACAATTTAATCAATTTAATTGGAGTTAAATTTGGAAACTAATATAGATCCATCAAACAAGCTATATAAAAAAACATTGAAAATTTCCTATTTATAGGAAAAGAATAAGCCTCGTTTGTTTTAAAAAAACATCTTATCTCATCTCATTTCATCTCAATTTCATCATTACACTTTTCCAAATTTTAATACAAAATAAAATAAACAATTCAACTTTTTCAAATCCATCTCATCTTATTCCATCTAATCATTACAACTTTCTCAAATTTTAATACAAAATAAAATACACAATTCAACTTTTTCAAATCTATCTCATCTTATTCCATCTAATCATTACAACTTTTTCAAATTCTAATATAAAATAAAATAAACAATTTAATTTTTTCAAATTCTAAAATAAAAATTATATTAAAAAATATATTCTAATAATATTTTATTTAACTTTTTAACTTTAATCTCAAAGGAAAAGCTAAAGGAAGCATCACTACCACGTCCATCGAATTAGTAATAGATCATGTGGAAGTCTTTTCTACTTTAAATTCAGTGTGTTTAAACGACAAGAGCAATTCCTCAATTGGGCCTGTCGTTGCCATTCTGATTAATACATGAATATTAGTCAATGAGTCGTCGCATGCATGCCGGACAAGTCTTGATCAGGGTCAATTTCTGGGAAATTAATTAATAAATGTATTTGCTTTCAAAAGGAAATTTCAATGCAGGATGAATATTCATTTCATGGAAATTTCCAGGATGATTCATTCAATTTCTTTGAAATTAAAAAATGTATTGAGAATGATCTTTTCTTATATATAAAATTCTACGTCCGGAATCGTCTTGAACATATATAATTTCAAAAACCTGAAGATCGTTTAATTACTTTCCAGAAAACCTGACTATAAATTTCAATAATTTTAAAGGCTGTGGAATCTTAAAATAATATGAATGGTTATGGAGTGACGTTAAAAGTGTTAAAAAAACACAATATATTTTGTCCTCTTTCATTTTAAATGTATTTCATTGAAATTAGTACTCACAAAGTTTAAAATAGAAAATAGTTAAAAACTTTACAATGAAATTAGTACCCACAAATTGCGCATGCAACTATTAATTAATCACATCATGTATGTCGTTAAGATGCAATAATACACTTTAAATTCAGTAGTAGTGTGTTGAAACAATATATAAGATCAATTCCCCAAATGGGACCTATATATAATTAATATATTAATATAGTCAATGAGTCCTCGCATGCATGTAGGACAAGTCTTGACAGTCGATTTCAAAAGGAAATTTCAATGCAGGATGAATATTCATTCCATGGAAATTTTCAGGATGATTCATTCAATTATTTCACAGGCCGGCCTAGCTTGAGAGTATCTTTTCTTATATAATATAAAAGTCTAGCTTAGTACTAATCAGTCATTACTTACTCATAAAAATGACAACAGTCTCCCTTTCCATTTCCATACCGATAGTAGCAATATGGGCTATCTGGATCTTGTTATGCGGAAAGTGTTTGGATAATGCACTTCATCAGCTTCTTGTTGCTGCATCTGGATTGTCTGGCCTTCAACTTAAACAAGCAAAGGCTTTGCAGGAGACTAGGTGGTGGCCGTCCACTACTGCCCAAGCCAGTAGTAATTATTCAAGTGCTTGCCACTGGGATGGTATTACTTGCAATGCTGGTGGAAGCGTCACAACCATCGATAAATATAATCGAAATTTGAGAGGTCAGTTGAAACTCAACTTCTCTTTCTTCCCAAATTTAGTCAGTTTTAAACTTGGTGGGAACTACCTTACATGGCGTATCCCAATTGAGATAGGGATGCTAAAAAACTTGGTCAATTTAGACCTTCATACCAATGTGCTCATTGGTCAAATCCCTTCCACTTTGAGTCATTTGACTAATTTGGAATATTTAGACATTCGTTATAATAATATCCATGGACCCATTCCTTCCGAAATTGGGATGCTGAAAAATTTGAGCTACGTTAACCTTAGCAATAACCATATTAGTGGAGAAATACCTAGCTCACTTGGGATTATTGCCCCTTTATCGACCTTGGATCTTAGCTACAATAATCTTGAAGGCAACATTCCCTCTTCTCTCACTGGTATAAATACACTTGACTTGTCACACAATTTTTTGAAAGGTGGAATTCCAAACAATTATGCTCTGTATCATACCTCTGACACATTAATTGGCAACAGGGTATGCGGTCAGTTTGAGATTTTCCCTCCATGTCCCAAAAGCGAAAAATCAATTGTAACCAAAATAGAAATTTTTGCTACCATCACCATTTTCCTCGGATTCCTAGTTATTGGGCGTATTCTCTTGTTTCGTTGTGTGTTCAAGGAAAATCATATTGAGTCTAGGGGATCAAAGAATGGAAACATATTCTCGATATGGAATTATGACGGACATATTGCATATGAAGACATTATTGAAGCAACGGAGAATTTTGATATTAGATATTGCATTGGAACTGGTAGTTATGGTAGCGTTTACAGAGCAGAATTACCAAGTGGAAATGTGGTTGCCTTAAAGAAACTTCATCAGAAAGAGGCTGAGAATCCAGTTTTCTATAGGAGTTTTATAAATGAGGTTAGGGTGTTAACAGAGATTCGACATCGAAATATTGTGAAGTTGCATGGGTTCTGTATACATAAAGGATGCAGATTTGTAATTTATGAGTACATGGAAAGGGGAAGCCTATTTTGTGTCCTAAGAAATGTTGATGAAACTATGGAACTGGATTGGAGCAAGAGGGTAAACATCATCAAAGTCACAGCACACGCTTTATCTTACATGCATCATGAATGCATCCCAACAATTGTTCATAGAGATATATCATCTAACAACATTTTGCTGAACTCTGAATTCCAAGGTTTTATATCTGACTTTGGAACTGCTAAACTCCTTAATCCTGACTCCTCCAATCAAACATTGGTTGCTAGCACTTATGGTTATATTGCTCCAGGTAAATTGTTCATTGGTTATTTCTACCACAACAATGTCATTTAAATTATTTAATCAAGAATATTGAATATAATTATTCCATTAGTCATGTATCTAAATATTTTTCAAGATTATTTCTCTTTACTATTTTTTTTCCTTGTCAAATTTACAATTTATGAATCGTTATCACCAATTAAGCTAAAAGGATGTTAAGTTGATAAAACTAAAAAAGACATGTAATAAAATCTAAAATCCCAATAATCTAAAATTATAAATTTAATTAGATATATTTGTTCTTCATTTAATTATATGTTTAGTATAATCGCATATATTATTTAATAATATTACATTTGGAGAGTGGATAATGAGACTAAATAAGAATAGTTTGCAACTAGCAATAATATAATAATATACACAGTACCTTCTTATACTCAAAGTTTCATGATTTAAAAATCATATAATACTAGTCCTAGATCTGATCGAATAATGTACGTGAGAGCTAGCTGAATAATCTAAGATATCAATAAGGAATATCATATATAAATTCTAAAGATTTTATTTTAAGATATTTCAAATAAATTTAAAATGTTTTCTAAAATTTATAAAATGTTTTAGATTCAAATTATATCCTCTACACAAATAAAATTAAAAAATAAATAGTTGAAGCTAGAACCCATTTTTGTGAACTTTGTTTATTTTTCAGAATATTATATAATGAAGTTGTCACGTCTTTATTTAAACGATTTGTATTTTGAAAACTCGATAACTTGATTAAATATTATTCTTCATTCAATAATTTTAGTGTTAAATTATAATTATCAAATTAATTAGATGTATTATTGTTCATTGACCGTATTTAGTCGTTCCTATCATTTTTTTCTTTCTCTATAGAGTTTGCCTACAGGATGACAGTTACTGAAAAATATGATGTAGATAGCTTTGGAGTGGTGGCACTAGAAGTATTAATGGGAAGGCATCCGGGAGAACTCTTGTCCTCATTATCATCATCATCATCTCAAAATATGATGCTAAACGAAATATTAGACCAACGCCTGCCACCTCCAAATCGTCTAATTGGACATGATATTTTGCTTGTTGCTACAATAGCATTTGCATGCCTTCACACTCAGCCAAAGTCTCAGCCTACAATAAAATGTGTGTTACAAGAATTTCTCTCTCGCAGGAAGCCAAATCCCATACCCTTGACTGCGGTTTTCACTCATGCAACTGAGGAAACAAGCAGCATATGTGGTTGGATCAGGATTTGCTTATTGTTAGGGCGTGTTTTGTGTGATGTCAATATGTTGTTTACATTTATCAGTCTTTTTTCAAGAATAATATTATTTGTAAGCATTCTAAATCACCCTATAACCTGAACTACTCACTTTTCAAGGTTGGAAGCGGCTAAAACAAAATAGGGCCGGTGTGTTTGTATGAGATAAAGGTGCAAATAGAAAGTAGAAGTGAATTAAGTAAAATCTGAAAGAGAATTTCAGCAGACTCATCATTTCTTCTTCATGAACAACAGGCTTTCAGAATATCTTTGATATTAGGATCATCCCCAGCTTCTTTGTCCTACTTGAAAAGAAATAAACAAATTTTACATCTAGTTAGAGTAGTATCTAGCATAAGAGCTCAGAACTTTAAAGCCTTGAGTGGAGTCTTTCGATACTCCTCTCCGATCTTAATTGCATAAGGAAATATATTTAGATATGGTTAATAAAAGTGTAAAAATATACACGTTAATTGGTCTGTGCATTAGGAAAAACAGGAAAATGTTGATTAATAACAAATGTATAACAATGATCATATTGATGATTAACCGTGTTCTGGGCATGAGAACAAAAGAGAAAGGGGACATGCTGTGTTGAGGAACTTAATTACCTTGTGAATGAATGAGATGTTAGTTTTGCCAGGACTTGCAACTATAATTCCACCTTGCTGCCTAAGAAACAACAAACTTCTACTTGTTAATTTTAAAAACATGAAAAAAATCATCACTAAGAAAAAAATATTTTCTACCATTGCAGCAGACAACTTATATTTGACAAGCTTAGCCAAAATAGATAAAGATCATTAAACCAATTGTCTTATTGAAGGCAGGCCTTATAATCTATACACTTCTATACTTTTTTTTTTCCTATTTACACATTAGTGTAGAGTCAACTGTTGTCAGAATTCTTTGCTGGCTTCCTCGGGATCTTGTTTAAGCCACCAAGGAGATTTAGTTGTGATGGATCTAGGTTCTGTTGATAATACCATTAAGTCAAGTCAGGATGGAGGTTTTGTTGATAGTTGCTAGGAGTTCAAGAAAAGTACATAATTGGATACTTTGATCTCATCATAAAAAAAATGGACATAGTAGTTGCAACTAGATGTTTTGCATACCAGCCACCTTTAGTCATGGTGTCCTTTTCAAATGACAGCTTCTAGTCTTGTTGATAACCTTCCATGTATAACTGTATTATCTTGAGACTTGCCTGTAGTGTCACATAAACAAATAAACTAAGAATTCCTAGATGGAATCACGAAGTGCTAATTTTCACAAGCACTTTATGTAAGCCACAAGTACTAGTAGAGTTACCAAAAATGGATTTTCACATACTTTAGGAGTGAATGTAGTTGAAACTCCTAAGACAAATTGTAAAGCCTCATACGGCGAGTGGGTCGGGTCATCATTAACTTTTGAAACAAACAACAAGTTTTATTAGCAGGCTACAAAATTAAGACACATTACAATTTTTTTAGTTGGAAGTTTAGACTCCACAACATAAAATTGAAGAGATTTCATTTTCATTCTTTTACACCCTTGCTTTGATGAGTAGTAAGGTCTTTCCACAATGCAGGCTGCTTTGCAACAACATGAATGACACCATCATTGTTGCCATCACCAAACCTTCACCATCTCATCCTCATCATTATCATATTATTGTTGTTATTATCATCATCAATTGACAACGGAAAAAATGGATCGTTATCCACACAGATTTCTACAACATAAAATTAAACAGATTTCTCCTTCATTATTTTACACCCTACTTTGATGACTAGTAAGGTCTTTTCACAATACATGTTGCTTTGCAACAACGAGAATGACACCATCATTGCTGCCATCACCAAACCTTCACCATCTCATCCTTATCATTATCACATTATTGTGTTGTCATCATCATCAATTGGCAACAGAAACAATGGTTCCATATCCACATAGACCCCTTTATTGAGAGTAATTGAAATTTCAAGATATAAATACTGTAAGAACTTAAATATAAACAAGAAATTTAAAATAGAAACAAAATGGGACCAGACGTGCACATGTAATTTAACCAGAGACACCATCTCATCTCCATGTTTCCATTTTACTCCATTGACAGTAAAACCAAAGTAGAACTTGATGTACCACAGCTAATATAATAGAATTCAAGTAGTATACAAATTCTTCTGAAACATACCTCCTTTGAATTTTGTTTGCTCAGTAAATGCCTGCATAAAATTACGGCTTCGAGTTACTTAAAAAAGTTATGTTATTTCCTTGAAAAAAAACTGGGGCAAGGGGTGAGAAATGATTTCAGTTAAGCATTACATTGTTAGTCACATATTTACCCTTAAAATACACGTGAAGAGTGCCATTGGTTTTCTCATGAGACTTTCATACATATTTACAATTACCCTTATTCCAAAGATGGCATATTGACACCCAACAAATACACGAGCAACTGATTATTGTATACTTAATTCATCTATTAAGTCTTACTGAAGCAAGTATCAACAGTTGAATTAATCATCAGTACATACCTGATCAATACTACCAGTTCCGATTACAACCAAAGCCACACCTGATGCATCCATTATATCATGTCAACATATCATATATCAGTACTATGTTGACATAAGCACTTCCCACTTATCGTTTTAAACCAACAAAAATTAAGGGGAAGATGTCAATAAGTTATTAAGTCCTTTTTTTGGCTACTTGTAAGGGTATGGGGGGTGACTAGAAATGGCTTCCCTACTTGGATGTGAACATAGTAGCACTCTACCTGCTGGGAATCGATCGAACATGAGGGTCATAGAAGAAGGGAAGCCTCAGGCTCTCCTTCAAGTCGAGTTTGAACCGCAACTTAGACCCTAGCCCTACTAGGGAATTGAATGAATCCTTTGGCAGCTAATACTAATAGTCTAAGGTGAGTCCATATTCGGATTCGAGTTCATGATCTAGAACATGTCAAACCACTTAGGTGTAACCCAAAAAATATTGAGCCACCACCCTTGGTGGCAGGTCATTATGTCATCTACTGGCTACATGAACTCATCCTAAATCTAACTATGTATTGCCCTTCCTTGGAAACATCCATTCAATTGATTTGAAGCTAGTAGTGATATAAAATAAAAGTTTTTCCTCTTCACAGATTCAGCAATTTCTAATTATCATCAACGTTTTCATCTAATTTATGCTCCTCAACAATCTTTCTTTGTTGTTAATATCATGGGGGAGCAAATATTTTGTTTCTTTTTGTAGGTAGAATTTATGTTATAACAGAATGAATGAATGCATGACATCGATAGTCCATCCACACACTTACCTTCTTGGTGGCAAGATAATTAGCTCGTTTGCGACAAAAGCCACTTCTGCAAAATCAAAGACAAGTACCATATGCAAAATGAATGATCGGTGCGCACTACTTATTATTGAAAATATTACCTCGATTAGCCTCTACTATCTATTTTTTACTCATTGTGACAGAAATTCGCTCGGAATAATCAGATTATATATAATATTTAAAAGAAACTGACCCAAAATGACAAGCGAATGCCACAACAGCTTTCCTATCTTTCCACAAATTAGAAATCGGGATCGCGTTTCCATTCAAATCAAACACTTTCACCGTGTCTAGCACACTGCGGTATCTTCACCCGCCACTGAAGGTTCGATAATTGTTGACATCCGCACATGTCATAGACTCATAATTCATCCGCTCTAGATTTCATTTTCATTCTTTTGCACCACTGCTTTGATGAGTAGTATAAGGCCTTTCCATAATGTAGGCTGCTTTGCAACAAAATGAATGACACTGTCATTGCTACCATCACCAAACCTTCACCATCCCATCCTCATCATTATCACATTATTGTTGTTATCATCATCATCAATTGGCAATGGAAACAATGCTTGTTGAGGTGTTTGGGAATCGTAGAAAGTCTGAAAGTAGGATTGTGTTATAGGCCAGGAAGCATATGTGTTGAAGTAGGGTTGGCAATCCTGTTGGAGTAGAGATTATTGGTCGAAAGTGTGGTGGACAGAGGAGCCGCCATGGATGGATGCTTGAAGGATAAGTATGCTTCAGCATCAAAAGGCCTTCCTTTCATAGGCATGTTGGCATGAAGAGCTCCAATGACAAGGCCATTATGGTCTCTGATGAGTACTCCAATACCTATTCTCCCCTCCCCTAAGTTTACAGCCGCATCCCAGTTGACCTTAAACCACTCTTCCTCAGGTTTTGACCACTTGTGAATCTCTACTGGAGCTCTGCCAATAGAAATCTGCGTTTCTTTGACTGCCTCAATAAAGCTTAAGTTTTTTGTTTTAGCTTGTTGATATAAGAGTGTAGGGTGCTTGAAGCTTCTTCCATGAATGACATCATTCCTCCTAGACCAGATTCCTTTTGCTATGACTGCCACCTCACTAAGCTCTGATGGATCAAAAGTGTCTACCATAATTGACCAAATATCAAGAAACATGTCACTGTGGTGGGACATCTTTTGCACCTTTTTACCACCTTGATTCCACACATCTTTAGCAACATTGCATCCCCATAGCACATGGCCAGAAGTATTAGCTTCCTCCAGGCAGATAACACAGGAGTTGTCTTCCACTACTTTCCTTCTTTTCAGATTGGCCAAGGTGGGAAGTGCCTCATTGCAAGCTCGCCATATGAACATTTTAGTGGAGAGTGTTACATCCAATTTCCAGATTGCCTTCCAAGCCATCTTGTCCCTGCTCCTTGCTAATGTCTCTCCTTTTAGGTCCCTTTCTAGCTCTTTACTAAAATTTTATCCACTCTTAACAGTGTATACTCCATTAGAATTAAACTGCCATATCAACCTGTCTTCTCTCCCTCCCATACTAATTGGAATGGCTCTGATATTTTCAATTTCCTGTGGGTTGAAAAGTTCCAGGAGGGCTTCATTCCATTGCTGCAAAAGGGGATCAATGAGGTCACAAACTCTTTCACACCAACAGTCAGCATCTCGGGTGGACAATACCTTGTTATCAAGAAGGGATGGTAGCCATCTATCATTCTAGATATTCACTTCGTGGCCATTTCCTACCATCCACATGAGGCCTTTCTTAAGTAACTTAGCTCCTGCATGGATGCCTCTCCAAACAAAGGAGGGCCTGGATCCCAATTGGGCTTCTAAAAACCCACCTTGCCTAAAATATTTCTACTTGAGGACCTTTGCCACCAGAGATGATGGTTTTTGTAGAATCCTCCAACCTTGCTTTGAGAGGAGGGCTAAGTTAAACAACCTCAAATCTTTGAAACCAAAACTACCTGAGTCCTTACTATAGCTGAGTTTATTCTAGTTGACCCATTGGATTTTGGAAATGTCTTCATCAAACCCCCACCAAAACTTCCTCAGCATTTGGTTTAGTTTACTGGTAATGGACACTGGAAGCAAGAACATCCCCATGGTATAGGTAGGGATGGCTTGAAGGATTGCTTTAAGTAAGACTTATTTCCCTACAACGAAAAGGTGCTTAGACTTCCAATTAGCCACACGAGCCCAGGTTCTATCAATAAGAGAATGGAAGTTTCCAATCTTGGATCTGCCCACCATAAGTAGCCCAGGTACCTTTCAAAGTTCCCAAAAGACTTGATTCCTGCCAACTACAGTAATATTTGTCTAGATGACTGGTTTGTGTTCTTACTAAAAAAGATGGAGGACTTATCTTTGTTCGAAACCTGGCCCAAGGCCTTTTCATAATGACCAAGGATATTAAGAACACCTATGAGCTCCTCAGAAACTGCTTGGCAGAATAACAGACTGTCATCCGCGAAAAAAAGATGATTCACAGTGATAGGACCTCTTCCTATTGGAGCAGGAGTCAGGGCACCACAAATCTCAGCCCTATTAAAAAGGGATGTAAGGCCTTCAGCACAAAGTATGAAGAGATAGGGGGATAAATGATCCCCTTGTCTAAGCCCCATGGAAGGCCAGAAAAACTGTTGTGGCTCACCATTGATGAGAATTGCATAAGACATTAAATTAAGGCAGGTTTGGATAAGGCTAATCCAGTGCATAGGAAATTCCATTTTGGTCATTATGGCTTCAACAAACTTCCATTCTACCCTATCATACGCCTTACCCATATCGAGTTTAAGAGCCATGAAGACTTTTTTACCTTTCATTCTTGAATGCATGGAGTGTAATATCTCATAGGCAACAATGGTATTATCATAAATGAGTCTTCCAGGAACAAAGGTGCTTTGATTTGGGGAGATGAGTGTGGGAAAGATGACTTTCATCCTGTTTGCAAGAGTTTTGGAGATAATTTTGTACAATACATTGCACAGGCTGATAGGCCTGTACTCAGCTACTCTCTTAGGTCTCTTTACTTTGAGGATGAGGGAAATTAATGTGTCATTAACCTCAGTGAGTGAACCACCTTGGTTAAGGGCATGCAGGGCAAAAACACACTCTTCCTCACCAACCACATCCCAATACTTCTGATAAAAAGGGCCAAGGAACCCATCGGGACCAGGGGATCCTAGAGGATTCATCTGAAAAACAGCAACTCTAATGTCCTCTCAGGTAAAAGGAATCATAAGCCAACTCTTCATCTCCTCAACCAACTCATTATCCATAGCATAAAGGCATTCCTCAAAATTAGATGGATGAGAAGTAGTGAATAAAGAAGAGAAATAACCTGTGAAGACATCACCAATCTCAGTCTATTCAGTGGCAGGTCTTCCCCTTGCATCCTTAACATATTTGATTGCATTGGTTTTCCTCCTTTCACTAGCTTGCATGTGGAAGTACTGAGTGTCCTTGCCACCATGTTTAAGCCAGTGTTGTTTGGCCCTTTGTCACCACTTTAAATCCTTTTTTGCTAAAGAAAACTCCACTTCCTCCTGAATAAGCTTCATTTGTGTTAGATGGTCACCTGTGCCAGTATTTTGGAGTTGACCAATCTTTGCTAGCCCTTGTGTGATTGCCCTTTGATCCTTCTTTTGGCTTTTCTGTTTCTAGCTCAACAGTGCCTTTTGACAAATAACAAGCTTCTATCTTAACTGCCTAGCTTCACCACCTCTCCCACAATCCTTCCTCCATGCCTCAGTTATTTTCTCCATTCAGTCTCTTCTCAATTCCCAGGCCACTTCATATCTAAAACACCTCTCTCTTTTAGCCCTCCTATAGCCTGTGTTATGGTGCTCGATGATAAGAGGCGAGTGATTAGATTTTAT
>QEOT01007264.1:84854-95458 GCA_003123785.1 Pterocarya stenoptera | reverse complement strand
GGAGGGGATATCAGGAATGAAACTTAGTCAAGTGATCAAGGGTCTTGCTGGCTAGTTCTCATCAATTTTTGCATCGTTTTTTTTTTTCCCGATCAAAATGTCAACCGGAGTTTATCCAGTTTTATTACAATTCAATTAGACTAACTTTTGACATCGAAGAGGCCAACAAAAAGATGTTCACATTAAATTGTGGTATCAATCTAAGCACAAAGCCACAAACTAAAGCGTATTACAAATTTCATGGCCAAAAAGATGTTCAAGTCATGCGAGGAACACCATTGCATTTGACAACTATTAATAAAAGTATTTTTTATTAAATTCCCCAATTTTTTAAAAAGATTATTAAGTACTGCTATGAATTCAAGTGCTAATGCAAACTTGACAGCATTTACCCAAACCAGTGAACTTAGACTTCACTAACCTCTATATCAGAACTATCATCCCCTCCAATGGGTGCATCATCATCTTCATGAACAGGAAAGTTCAACACTACTGGAAACTGCAATTCCAATGAAGTTATGGTAGTCGTTGTGCTGTCCTCAAATGGCTCTCTGGGCATCCCAGTTTCTTGAAGCTGCAGTGCATAATTTAGGTAATATAACACATCCTGCATAGTCGGCCTCTCGATACTAGATGCCTTCAAACACTTTCCTGCAGTATCACCAAATATTCTCAATGAACTTGGCTTAATGTTACCAACAAGCACCGGATCAATAATCTTCTCGAGTTGGCCTTTCTTTTGCCATAGCATCCCCCATTCTGCTAAGTTCATCTCATCCAACTGAGATGATTGTATGATAGCTGGTCTAGCACAGAGAACTTCAAGAAGTACAACTCCAAAGGAGTATACGTCAGATTTCTCTGTCAACTGTAAGGTTGTAAGGTATTCCGGATCAAGATAACCAAAGCTACCCTTTACACCCATGGTGAAGTTTTCCGGATCGGGAAGTCCGGATTTTGAAAGGCCGAAGTCGGCAACTTTAGCCACATAATGTTCATCGAGAAGAATGTTTGTTGACTTAACGTCACGGTGAATGATTCCTCCAGCTGGACCAGTGTGTAGATAGTGCAAGCCCTTTGCTGCACCAATGCATATTTCTAGTCTTTGCTCCCAAGACAATTCAGACCGTGAAGTTGATTTCTTAGAGTTGTCATCTGAATGATAGAGGTGATCTCTCAAAGTTCCATTTTCCATGAACTCGTAAACCAGTATCATCTCATGCCGTTCATCGCAATATCCAATTAGAGAAACAAGATGGCGGTGACGAATCTGAGACAACACCATGATCTCCGTTTGGAATTCCTCCAGACCTTGCCCATGTCGTGGATCACTTCGTTTCACAGCCACTTTCCCGACATCTTTAAGTGTTCCTTTGTAGACTTTCCCGAATCCACCCTCACCAATCAATAACTTTTCATTGAAGTTCTTCGTTGCACGCTGTATTTCAGAAAAAGGTAGCCTTAAGCTAAGGTTTAGACTTGGAGCAAGGGAAGCATTAGGACCACTTTGAATCAACCTGCTGTCCGAACTAAACCCTCCATAAAGAGGCACTCCCAAAATCTGACCATGCCCTGGTTTCCTGAATTTCAAACCCAACGCCCCCAATATTACCAAAATGACAAACGCCCCACTACATGCAGGACCAATTATAGCAGGGGAGAGTTTCTTTTTTCGTACTTCAATTTCCCTAGGAGGATTGAAACCCGACACCTTCACTACCTCCAGAATCTCCAGCCCATTCAAGAAGGCATTATGAATCCGAGAGTCTTCTAGTCGGCCGATACTAGCATTCACAAATCCCAAACCATCGGAATCAACCACAAAATCGATGTAAAATGGATAAGCGCCCATCCTCTCATGAGTTCTACTGTAAGGCTTGATCGCCTCACTGAAATTTCTATTGATATAGAGATTGAACCACAAGTCATTTGCTGTTGCACTTACTACGTCGGAGAAATGGACTCGAAGAAAGTTCTTAGAATTCTTATTGACACGAAAACTCCAAGTTATCTTTGGTAAACTGGAGTTGTTGTTACTATCTTTAAATTGTCTGGCTGTCTGATACATAAAAGCTGGGGCAATATAGTTGGTGATCCTTTCAACATCTTTGAACTCAATATGCGTTTCACTTTCTGGGCTCTGTAAGTAATCATCATCTGGATCCCAATTCCTCCATAACTCATCGAGCTTGGACGCGAGATCGGACTTAGAACCCCCAACGTCGATCCTATGGACTTTATGCAGAACCTTGGAGCTCAAACCACTGTAGTTACTCTTAGCTCCTTGAGAAGTAATGTAAGGCGCCTTATCAGGGATGAAGCTCTCGGGGCCAAGAAAAACTTCTATGGCATTCACGAAAGCCGAAGATTTTGGCTCGTAGGGTATGAAGTAGATTTTAAATTCACCTTTTCGGATGGTGAGCAAGAATTCCTCAATCTTTGGAGAACTTAAAGTATCGTTTCGGAAGCTATAGTTCGTCAAAAGTGAAAGCCCAGAAACAGAAACATTGAATCGAGCAACAGATAGATCAGTATGTGACAATAAAACAAAGAAATGGAGGCGTACAATGTATGTGCCATTCTGGTTGATGTGAAACCTATACAAAGACGGGTGTTTGAAAATTATTGCCGTTTGATAGAGAGGTGAACTACTTGCTGATGAGTTGTTGTTTTTGACTGTTTCTCCCTTTCCGACTAAGAAACCCCGATCACCAACAAAGACTCGAGTACCGACAGTGGTGTTGGAGTGTGCTCCACAATTGATGAAGTAATTATCAGGAGGAGAGTAAGCTGAAGAGAGAAGCAGAAGTGAGGTGATATGGAGAGGTAAGAGAAGACAAAGTCGGAAAAGAAGCTTATGGGAGGAAAGAACTTCCATGGATTTTCTGGTAAGGATTGCTGCTTTTTCAGTGATTATGAGTATCTGAGAATGGAATAAAGGTGGTGACAATCATGAAATTCATGGATATGCATGTATCGCAGTGGAAATCTTAAAGAAAGACCATGACTTGGACATTAATTATTCCACCTATTTCTTAAAGAAAGGCAGTGTTAGTAGAAAGGCGGAGTCAAGAGGCCCACAGAAAAGTAGAAGAAAAAGCGATATTGGTGCTATAGTGTCTGGGGAAAACAATAATTGAACCGAGCCACCGGCGGGTACTAAGCGGTCAGCCGAACGAATGATGGTGGCGAATTGGGTTTCAAGGATTTAGCATGAAGAGATGCAGCCTCACTAACTCTGAGGTCGATCAAATATATATATACAGGGACTCAAAAAGTATATGCAATTAATTATAAGAACTCCCTTTACAGGTAAAATCAATCATGTCAGTCTTCAGTTTTGCACAAAATCTCATCAGTGAAAAATGAAGATAAATTACTTCAATGTTTCGAGTAGATAGGCATTACAGTTTCGATTTTTCTAAAATTTCCTGTTTCTCAGCGGATAAACACGACAGTAATCAGCCTTTTCCTCGTCTCTAACGTTTATTGTCTCTCAGCTACAATTTGCACTCTGCCCATTGAAAGTAACCGAATTGAATCATAAGCATAAGTTTAACTGCACCGCATCCTTTACACTAATATCAAACAAAGCACACATCAAAATACAGTTGAAAATGGCTGCGGAAGAAAAGGAATAAAACTGTTTACTATAATTATTCTTTAAATTATTATAATCTGATATGAAAGTACATGATGGAAAAAATATTTACTATGTTTTATTTATTTATTAAATATTTAATGCCACGTCTGTTGATGATTTAAGGATTATGATAAAAAGAATAATGAGAACTATATTTTTTTACCCCCAAATATCTAGTCAAATGTTAAGAGTGCCGTTTCAGTTTAAAAACGCTGTAAATGTTTTAAATAACATTACAAAAATGGCATTGAATTATTTGTTGTGAATTAAATTTTAGATAACTATATATATATATATGAACTCCGATTCAAGCAAATCACCACAAAATTGACGTATATATTAAATATTTTTCTTTGAACTGGTGTCTTCAAGATGGAAATCCAATTTTTATAAAGAATTATTCTTTTCTTAAATCGTAAAGCATACAATCCATATCATTATAACTCCATCTCAATCTATTTCTTCATATTTGAAGATATACTATACATCTTTAAAAGTAGTATTTTATTCTAAAATATCAGATCCAACTACTTTAATATTTTCCACGTTTTATTCTAAAATGAATTTTGTTAGATAATTAGGTTAAGGAAAAAAATTAGTTAGGAAACAATAATTTAAGTAAAAATGAAATTATTAATTAACATATGGTTAGTGTAGGAAAAAAAAATTAAAATAATATTATTAAAAAATTAATATTATATTAATATTTAGATTAATCCAATGTGTAGTTATGGCTTGAATGATTTTGGATTTATAAAAAATATGTACTTTTAGCTAAATTTTGAATATGATTTTGATAAAACTAATGTTAATGCTCTAAGTTAGAAGTTGGGTTAATTAAGAACAAGAAATCCAAGTGATTGACAGACTTATATTAAGGTTTAATTTTAGTGGTTGTGGAATTTACGACGGTCCAAATGAACCAGCTTAATGAGGGGGGGTGAGGCATGCAAGATTTGAACAACTTTCTCTCCGTCAATAATTGATGATTTCAAATGGAGGGCCACACAAATGCTAAATTATTGGACGGAAAATTTAGCGAAAAGGTAAGCATCCCATTCCAAAAGCAAAAAGTAATAAGAAGAGATATGATCCCATTGCATAGGAGAGACCCAAGCCTCAATCTTTTCATATTACTTTTCCATAAAATATATTTTTAAAAGAAAAATTATACTCATCATCTTTATACCATACACTAAATATATTTTTTTTATTTTATTTTTTATTAAATATGTGATGTATGGATGATGAGTAAAAGAATGCAATTAGTTTAGAAAGAATAAAACTAAAAAAATTAAAAAATATAAATAAATGTGGTATGTGAGATGATGAATAACAAAGCTCTTTTTAGAAGGCTTCATAAACTTTCAATAACATCTTACATTCACAACTTCCCAAACTATAATTTTCCAAACAATTAAGCCAGAAATGTAATGCATTCAAACTGACAAATAATTGGATTTAGACATCACTTGCCTGTATATAAGAACTATCATCCTCTCCAATGAGTCCATCACCATCTTCATCCGAAAAATTCAAAACAACTGGAAACTGCAACTCCAATGAGCTGTTAATCTTCATGCTGTCCTCAAATGGCTCTCTGGGCATCCCAGTTTCTTGTAGCCTCAATGCATAATTTAAGTAATATAGCACATTATGCATAGTTGGCCTCTCAGTACTATTTGCCTTCAAACACTTCTCTGCAGTATCACCAAATATTCTCAATGAACTTGGCTTGGTTTTACCAACAAGCACCGGATCGATAATTCTCTCCAGTCGGCCTTTGCTTTGCCATTGCATCCCCCATTCAGCCAAGTTCACCTCATCCTGTTGATCATGTGACTTCTTTGTCAATTGTAGAGTGGTGAGGTATTCTGGATCAAGATAACCAAAGCTACCCTTTACACTGGGGACGTCATCCAGATTGGGAAGGCCGAAGTCGCTGTTTTAGAAGGCAGCACCCTCACAGGGTAGAATCCAAGCATTTTCCTCGACAGATCTAAAGCAGCCCTTGCCCTTTCTGCGCAATGAACAGAGCTACTGATTGAGTCATCATCACAATTCATCACCACTCAAAGAACTTTTAACTATGCACCATAGAACTACACATTACCTTCATCAATAAATTAAATAAAGGCAAAACGAAGTATAGAATTAGGGTCACCACATATTCGGTAGTCAACAACCTTCAAGCATAAAAGCACTTGTTCAAGACCAAAATCTTCTCCTCAAAAACACTTCACTCCAGAACAAGTCCTGCAAAAAAAAAAAAAAACCTACAAACGAATCTGAGATCAAAAAGAAAAATGAACCATAAATTCCAAATTAAGAGAAGGGCTTAACACAATTAAGAAAAGTACAAAAAAGTTTATACCTTTTTGGGCCTCAAAAGCATAACCGTGCGCCAGATTCAACCCCTGCCTCAATGTTTCCCATTAATTTTTCCAAAGTTCTTTGCAAATCCAACATGTTTTTCACTTGAAAATGAAACTAAAATGGTCGACCATCAAACCCCTAGAAAAAGTAGAACACACACACACGATTACGATGGTATTTGTCGGTCAACATGCAAAAAGTAGGAAAAAATAGGATGGAAAAATGAAATATACCCCGATTGCATGCAGATGTTCTTGAATCGAAAGCAACCAATTATACCCTAAACCATACAAGCTGCAATTATACCCTAAACTATCAATTTTCAGAATCACCTCCCAAGCAACCAAAAAAACGCATGCAATATATTCCATTTTCCCTTTATATTCCATGTGAGAGATTTCATATATAATAATACAATATACTTTTGTGGCCTTTACCGTGTACGAGATCATGAAACTCCACGATAGCACCCACATCTTCCCATTTACCTTCCACTAAATCAATCTTGGTTATATAGTTAGGACAAAGTTTTGGTATGTCATACAATCGTTTCCCGTTAGCCTCAAACAAAGCACGAGCTGGTGAGCCTCTGTCTTAGGAGGCCAAAAACAGAGTCAACCTTTGCACCTCCGCTGCCAAAGACTGAAGCTTCCCAGCCACTTGCCGTCGTGCACCATAGCCCAGTCGTGAGACACTGCCCAGGTCGATCACCATTACATTGTTGTAAGCTTTTGTATCTTCCTCCCGTGTTCTCTCTTTCTCTCACTCTCCGTCTCTCTCACGATGCTCTCGGGCTTCAAAGACAGGCAAGAAATGTCAGAGAATGCACGTTTGCAGAGAACATATATAGAAAGTAAATGAAAATAGATTCATGATTTGGTGGAGGAGACGTTTGGTCTTCTAACATGTTGCAGATAATCGGTGAAGTCGAAGGGTCAATATATATGTGTGGTATATTCAACAGGCGTTCCAGTAACTCTTCACACTGAATGTCTTCTGTTAACTTTAACGGAAATACAATAAAATCTGTTAAATCAACAATTTCCGTTAGATAGATATTTATATATAAAGATATATACCAACTGCCATAAACCTTGATGGGATAGAGACGTGCATGCATAGGCTACGGGAGTCGTGCGAAGTGGGGGCTAGGGAAGTTTAAAAAAACACAAAGCTATTTGAACGTGGAGAGGGGCAACTGAAACTAACTAGAATTTCAAAAAATAAAAAAGATCTTCCCACAAACACGAAGCTGAAAAATACATATATCTAAATATATATATATATATATATAACATGGGTTCTAGAATTTTAATGGGAAGGGGACTCTAGAGTCCGTTTGAAAAAAAATAACAAACATTTAAAAAATATAAAACATACGTTGGATTCTTGAAAAATAAATTAGATCCGTAATCTCTATTTAAAAAAATACTTAAAAATTCAACTAGTCTTTCCATACATATAAGTCCAAAAATATTTAGAAACTAGGCTTGGCCGGATCCGGGTGTTACATCTAAACTCATTCCATCTTATCTCATCTAATCATTATAATTTTTCTAAATTTTTACACAAAATAAAATAAATAATTCAACTTTTTTAAATTTCAAAACAAAAATAATATTAAAAAAATATTTCAACAATGTTGTTCAACTTTTAACTTTAACCTCAACTCATCTCATCTCATCTGTGAAAACAAACGAAACCAGATTGTCATTCTATTTAAATACACGCATATTGATATATAAATATCACTACAACAGAAATGCTCTTTAGGGATGAAAAATTTAGTCCCAAATTGTAGTCATTTCATCCCAAAAAATTTTTTAGGACAAAAAAAATTCGTCCCGAGCTCGTCCCAATAGCACTGTCCCAAAATATATATTTTGGGACAAATGTGAAGGAAACCATTCGAACACATTTGAACGGTAAATTTTTTTTGTTACGGTTGAAATTTGTCCCAGAATATCATTCGAACGGGTACAATTTTACGTTGGAACTTGATTAATTTGTTTGAACGACTGGAAAAAAAGTTTGAACAAAAATACATAGATACCCGTTCGAATGGTATAATCGTTCGAACGAGGTAAAAGTTATGCTCAAACGCTACAAAAATAAAGGGCGTTCGAACGTTATGTGGTCGTTCGAACCATTTAATAAATGGCGTTCGAACGTTATTTGGTCGTTTGAATGATAACTATGGTATTTAAACTCAATAATAAAAAATCAAATAGACATTCATAATATTTGAAAAAATATATTAGAAATTTTTTAATAATCACAAAAGTTTTATAATAAATGTGAACTAAATAAATAACCGTGAGACTGCCATTGTTAGTACATAAATAGATAATCCCAAAATCAGTACCTAAAAAACCATCAGTTGCTTGGAGGCATGTACTGTTGCATAAGCTACTGCATTTGGTGTTGCATCTGTCTCTTGAACTTTTCTTGTTGTTCTTCATGTTGTTTGATGCGCATTTCTATGTCTGCTTGTTTTGCTAATTGAGCCTCTAACTCATGTTGCCTTGCAGTCAATTTTTCGATTCTGGAATTCGCATTCTCTAGAACTATAGAAGTCGTAGAGGCAAACTCGGAAGAAGAGGAAGAGGGAGAAGGCTTTACACAACGACCCAAACCCTTCAAATATCCTAAAAATATCAATATCACTTATTTAGGAATTTTGACCTAATGCAGATTCAGCATTATCCTAGACATATATAAGATAAAAAATTGATATCATCATAAATATTGTAATATATTTAATTAAAACAGGTTATAATACTTACATATTTTTCACGGGCATCATAATGAGTCCACTCTCTACTACGATCAGTGTGCGATGTAGCATATAATTTTATCAGATCATAATTGGTATCTGAATCTTGCTACAATAAATATGTGTTAAGACATACCATCATTCTGATTCATCCAAATAATTAACTATATCCAATAAATAAAAAAATAGCAATACCAATTTCTTAGAGATGTGATGGAAAGATCTTGAGCCTGCATGATGATTAATCTTCAATTTTGATTTATTTGTTTTGTTTATAAAACTTCTCTCCTGCAAAGAAATTAAAAATATTATGAAGTGAAATGACAAATAGGACAAGTAAAATAATTAATTTAATTATACCTGATATGATGGATCATCAAACATGTCACAAATTTTTTCCCACTCAGAAGGTTGGACATCCTGAAAAGGATGTTGGCTTGCATCTTTTTTGTTCTCAAACTTGTTATAATGCTCATGACAGTCTTACGCTCCTCTCTCCGACCAAAATTTAATTCGAAATCATCATTAAAAAAATAGTCACAAACATATTAACATTTATAATATTTTAAATTTAAGTAAAATATAGAAATTTATTCTACTAAATAAATGTTTTAAACATTATCAAACAATGCTTCTTGATAAGCTCCTTAATATTTTGGGGGACTTTCTTCCATGAAGTCGTTGCCAAAGGTGTATAAGTTCGTGTAAGAGCACCCACATGTAATGCAAACCAAACTGCTGGTTGTCCTTCGCCTCCTTAACCCACATACATAACTTACTGTGTCTTCTACATCCTGGATATAACTCACGCTATGAATCATTCCACAATCGTGCAAAAGTGTTATGGCCCCCATCATTTGAACTTGATGTGTCCATGTCACCTTCATCCATAAACATTTCCACACCGATGTCACCTAACATTTGCTCCATATCCTCATCGTATTCATCTCCAACAACCTTTATTTGTACATCTTCATTGATCTCTTTGTCTTCATGTGGAGCCTCAAATGAAGTTGGATATGGTTTGCTGTGTAAGACTCAATTAGTATAACCCTTGTTAATACCTTTGACAAACAGATGCTCTCTCACCAAGTCTATCTTATGAGAACGCAAATTCCTGCATTCTCTGCATGGGCATCCCATCACTATCGCATGTACCCAATGTGAACTCCAAGAATTTCTTAACACCGTCAGCATATATATTGTAATTCTGACCCAATCGATCGCTAATTCGCATTCAACTCTTACCCATGCCGACTATCTTCATTACAAACAGTCGCGTGTGTATCAACAAACAAACAAGTAGGTATCATGTATCAATCAAGGAGTATGCCACCTTTCACTAGGTAGTTGATCCTATCCCGTTCGGGATTGTAAGATCATAGTTGCCAACCTATGATCTATTATCTGTCACATCCAACAAAATTTCGACAACATCTCCCCATAATTCTCCAAATATGCTCGTTTGGTTGTGTGCACTGACGATTAACACGTCGTTGCACAATTACTGAAATTGCATATCAAGAGAACAATGGATGAATTTACCAAAATCATAAAGTTGGATGATAACAGATATAGTTTGATAGTTTGCGAGAATGATCTTACAATCTCAAACTGTCTACTCTGGACAATTCAAGAGTTATCAATCAAGCATTCATCTGGATTGATAACTCTCGAATGGGTCTAAGGTTTATTTTGATGAACAAACAATGCAAGATATGCTAACATATGTCAAACAATAACAACATATTATTTATACAACAATACAACAAAAACATACTTATTAAGTATTTGAATTTAAAGATTTAG
>QEOT01007264.1:4911-71348 GCA_003123785.1 Pterocarya stenoptera | reverse complement strand
GCGAGCAGAGCAATTGGGAAGAGGGCCACTGTGTTGGTGACAGAAGTCGTCAATGAGTTGTGTGGCGGTTGCTAATTGGCTCTCTAGTCGCGAGTTGCCGACGGGTGGCTCTACCCGCAGTATTGATCCATGCCTCCGTCCGTCGGATCCAGCAGTGCTACCGGGTAGGAAGCACCTCTTTCGTGATAGAAAACACCGGTGGGCTTAGTTGTGGCCACCGGTGGTCTCGAAAGTGCCTGGGCTGCTGACGGGTGATTTCTCACATGCTCTTGGGCTCCTGACGGCGAGATACCGGTGGGGAGACCACCGTCTACTCATTCTTGGTGCTTAGCCTAGTGGCTGGGACTTTGTCGAGCTAGTGTGGTGGGCAATAAGCCCACCATAAGCTCGACGGGGGTTGCGCCGTGTCTTCCTCATGCTAGCGCACGGGATCATGCACATTACATGCCTATGCATGATGTACGTCGCCTACATACATGGTTCACGTTCACAGTGCACACTCCAGGGTCCTTCCACACACACAGAGATATAGATATATATATATGTATATTATATATCTGATATGTTTTAACAATACATTTGAAATAAAACAATAAATGCAAGGTGGATGGACTTATCTTATATTCTAGAGGAGAACTTGTGAGCCAATGAGTCATCTTTCTCTCAATTCTGGTGTAGATAATATATTGATCTCACAGACGGTGTTAACTTTTAATGCAAAAAATTACACAACAGACTGGAAGGGATGAAAGAGTCATCCCCGACTCACGTTGGTAATTCAGGCTTCGATACTGTGCTCTTTGCGTTCATCTATGAAATAAATAATAAAAAAGTAAATAAAAATAAATAAAAGAAAGACATAAGAATTTACGTGGTTCAGCATAAAAGCCTACGTCCACGGGTTGTTGGGGGCAAACTCTACTATAACAAGTGATTACTTATATGAAGACGGGTATCTCAAAATTCTTGCTCTTTGGTACAGATCAATACGTGAGGTACTTGTTGATGGGTTGCTAGTTCCGACAATTTCTCCCTTTCCGGCTAAGAAATCCTTGTCGCCAACAAAGACTCGGGGCTCGACGTGGATTTCAGAGTTTGTTCCACAGTTGATGAAGTATTTATCAGGAGGAGAGTAAGCTAAAGAGATTAGAAGCAGAAGGGAAGTGAAATGGAGAGGTAAGAGAACACAGAGTCGGGAAAGAAGCTTATGGGAGGGAAGAACTTCCATGGATTTTCTAGTAAGGATTGTTGCTTTTTCAGTGGTTATGGATATCTGAGAATGGAATAAATTAAGTTGGTGACAATCATGCATGAAACTCATCAGGGGTATATATGAATGCATCTTAGTGGAGTTCTTAAATATATCAACATTCCACCAATTTCATCAAGAAAGGCAGTGATACTGTATTAGTACAAGGATATACATAAAAGAGTTAGATTCCCAAAGTGTAGTAGTTGAAATATTATATTTTAAAAAACTTCTTATCGTCTTTTCTTATAAGAATTTTATTATTTATCATCCTCACACATCACATATCACACACTATTTTTTTTTTTAATTTCTTTTAAAATTTTTATTTAATTTTATTTTTCTTAAACTTATTAAATTTTTCTACTCATTATCCATATATTACATATTTTGTAAGAGAGAAAAAAAAGTGTGGTGCATGTGCAGTGTGTAGGGATTATCAATAGAATTTTTCTAAAACAATAGAATTCTTATCATCCATCTCCTCTTGCGAAAACCTGCTGATCCGGGCACTTTAAAAGTAAATGCGGATGCATGGGATCAGCTATTTTCTAGGATTTCAATATATAATTCTAGTGTGGGGTTGTTCTTCGAGATGATAAGGGTAGTATTCTTATAGCGACGTGAAAGTACTTTAAAAATGGACCGCAAGAAGTGGATTATTTATATATACGTTAAGAAACCTGGGGCATGCTAAGAGGCCTACACTGGACTGTCATATGGGTATACCAAATAAATAAAATATGTTTTAAAGTGACTGATCTAAGACTTTAGTTGAGACTGTTGAGTAGCTGAAAATGCCCAATCTGAACCTGTTGGCTGTTGCAGCAATTAGGAGCTTCCGATGGTCACAATCTTCTAAAATGCTTTTGGTAGTTTTGAATATAATCATTCTGGGAGAGAGAGTTTTGAAGACAGATTGTTTTGGTGGCATTCCATAATAAATAGAGGAGTCCAACTACTACAAGATTTCACACAAATTGATATAATTTTATGTGATATGTTAAATTATTTTATAATAAAATAAGTAATTAACAATATAATATAACATATAAAATTACATTAATTTATAAATTTATTTTATAACTTTTATGAATACTTTGTTTCATAGTACTAACACAACATCTATTTCCATGGATCGATGTTTGGGGGTAGTTATTACTTCCTGATCACTCTAAATGAGACTCACGAGTAGCTGAGGATTGGAATCTTCAAAAAGTTGATGACCGCCCAAAAGCTAGCAACATAAAATCTTGAATCACGTATACGCAAACCAAAATGGAAAAAGGATGAATGATAAAGACAGAAGTCTTAGGCCCGTTTGTTTACACAAAATTACTATTTCATCTCATCTTATCTCATTTTAATCATTACAACTTTTTCAAATTCCTATACAAAAATATAATAAACAATTCAACTTTTTTAAATTTCAACATAAAAATAATACTAAAAAATATATTCTACTAATATTTTATTCAACTACTATTCAAAATATCTCATCTCATCTCATCTCATCTGTGTATCCAAGCTGGCCCCATCCTATATATAATTATATAATCATCATAGTCTAGCGCAACCTTCAAGGTCGTGCCCAAACAATACGGGAAACATTTGATAGTTATTTATTTTTAGAATAAATAAATATATCCAAAGTGATTGAAAATTAACTTGTATCGAGCTAGGTTTGATTTTAACGGTTGTTGCGGTATATGAAATCATGAACAACATGCTCTCTAATTTCCCCGTCAATAATTGATTTCCAATGGAGGGCCACACCATTGCTGAAATATTGGACGGGTTCCAGCTTTATGAAAAAGTAATATGGACAAAAAAAAGAAGAAAAAGAAAAAGTAAGAAGAGCAGTTCTCTAGCTGTCCTCACTTAGCTTAAAAGAGTCATGTCTATCTTTTCTAAGGGTATCCTAATTTTATTACTAACCCTTACACGTGACAAAGGAATACTCTCATTTATGTCGATCTGTCTTTTCTCTCATGAGATAGATAGAGATATAAAGTAAACTTTAAAATATTGAATACTGTTCCTCCACAATACGCTTTGAGGGATATCAGGAATGAAACTTACTCAAGCGATCAACGGTCTCCACTAATCGTGCTATATTCGTAAGTTGCGCGGAACACAACTTTCAGCATATCATGCATATAAAACAACAGAAAAATATAGAAACTCTTATTCCGTACTCCAATATTCTTCATAGTTTCTGTGTTTTCATTAAAGAATGAAAGAAGACGAAGAGTTTTCTACTGTTAAAAAATTTTATGAACTTTAAAATTATGGTCATTTTTGAAAAGACTGAATGGCATGGCTTAATCTATATGAGAAAAATTGTTGATCCATAAATTTTACCTAGAGAAAAGACAGGACTGATATATAAATATATATATAACTATATAAATAATGTCACTGTAATTTATAAATAATTTATAAATAATCTCAAAGAATTTTATTTTATGAGAAAATAAAATTTTCATTTAGATAGTGACAAGTTTGTAATCAAGATACTGATTGTGTTCCAAATACTAAAAATTACTTTTTAATATAAAATTACTAAATTAAAAATAAATTATTTTTTTCACCAAGCGATGCGGTACACTTGGAGATGTATAATAGTTTTTCTCTTCCTACAAACTTCCTTAAATCATTCTCACTGTAAATAGTATTCGAGTTTTCTTTCCAACTTTATCCTTACACAAGTTAATGAAGAAGACATTATGGTCCTGTGGATAAAATCTATCCATAGCAGACAAAATTTAGAAGTATATTTAATGAAGGAAAAAGCTAGGGATCCCGCTCGGGGATCCTGCTGTAATCTACCGCTTTCTTTTTTTATTTTTTATTTTTTATTTTATTTTTACTTAATAATTAAGAATATATTTTTTAATAATATTATAAATTTTTTTCTTTTTTTAAAAATATTTAAAAATATTAAAAAAATGATATGAATAAAAAAAAAAATTAAATGGCCCAGCGGGAACTTCCAGCGGGAGCCCCCAGCGGTGGGCGTAGAACGACTCATTTAATGAACTACTACGGAGGCTAGCTAGCTAATATATATATATATATATATATCTATAAAAAGTATCTATCTAACGAAAATTTGTTAGATTAATGGTTCTTGCGTTGTTTACCATTAAAGTTAACCTTTGTCAAACCGTCCATTTACTATTAAATTGCCATCTGACATCTGTCCGTGTACTATTAAATTGCTTTCATCTTTTTTTCTTTTTTCGGTCTTTTGTTGTTGAGGTTTTTGAAATCATTAAAGTAAGGGTGACTGTACAAATGGCAATTAATAATAGAATATAGCACTCTATTTTTTTAGAAATAATTAATTTAATAAAATTAGATTAACAATGCAAACTTCAAGATGAGTGGGGCCCTCGTGAATTGGTATAAAGCCAGATAATTAGTATTTGAAATTGGAAATTAATTTTTATTACAAAATAGTATTTAAATATTATATAGTTTATAGATGAATTTTATAAAATATATTTGTATATTTAGAAAACAAAAGAAGTCTAAAAAGTATAGGTGAATGATGAGGGGTTCGAGAAGAGTTAAAATCTTTGATCATCACATTCACGCTATTAACTACATGCGTATGCTGATAATAATAATTGAGAGACTGACGCAGAGAGAGATAGATAGAGACGAATTATTGGCAATAAGAAGCAACAGAATTGCCTTTCTTGAATGCTCGTGAAGTACTGATAATGGATAAATCTTAGGTGCCTATCAAATCTGTCTACTAAATTTTAGATCTTTGAAATCCCTTCACCATACCTCATCCATAGAGAAAGAAACAGAACCCCACTCTTAGATCTTTGGCCTAACGAAAACTCAAGAAAAATATAATCAAGTAGAACCCATGTAGTAAAATCCAAATCAAACCTAGTTTTCAGGAAAAAAACAAGTTTTAAGTATAAAGGCAAATAATTAAGATAAGAGGCAAGTAATTATCTTAATTTACTAAATTAAGATAATTTAGTAAATGCAACTTCTATTTTCACAAAAAAAAAAGGGTTATTTGAAGTTGATTGTTAGTCAGTGTCATAACTAAATTGTTGGTAATCTCTTTTAGTGTCTTCTAGGGAGTGTTGTTTTGCTAGGATTTTAGATGACGAGAGATGTGGATTTTGAAGTGAAAACTTATCTAACTATTTCTTGAAAGCTAAACACACCGTGAAAATTTCGTTATATTTTTCAAACACCCTGATTTCTTTGTACGTTATTTTTATGTATATTGCGACGTAATTAGTTTCCAGATATATTAACAAGATGAGATAAAAGATTTTGGATTTTGCTTTTTGTGTGCTATAATTATCATGTAATTATTTAATTACATAAATATTACATCGTTATTTAATTAACCGAAAACATTACGTTCTTATTAATGAAAAATTATTTCTTAACAAAAACAAATAAATATAAACTAAGTAAACGTGCATTGCACGTTACTTTCACCTAGTATATATATATATAAACGCGTTTTGTCCACATATTAGTATTGTTAATCATTTTGATAATTAAATTATAATACTCGATCCTGACACTATATATATATAGCTAGCGTTTCTCTTCCTCCAAAATTATATATATATACTTAATAAAATATATAGATAAGGACAATGCTATAGCCCCCGCTGGGGGCTAGTACTGTTTTTTTATGTGTTTTTTTTTAAGTTATTTTTTATGTAAAATTTTTAATATTTTTAAAAAATAAAATAAATTTAGAACATCATTAAAAAACACTTCCTTAATCAGAAAGTTAAAAAAAATCATTAAAAAATACTCCTTAATCACTAAGTAAAATAAAGAAAACAATTTATGATTTTTTATTTTACTTCATGATTAAGAAAGTATTTTTTAACAATATTGTAAATTTTTTTTATTTTTTAAAATTATTAAAAAATTTATATAAAAAAAAAACTTAAAAAAAGCACACATAAAAACACATACTAAATCCCAGCGGGACATCAGGCATTTTCTATAGATAAAGAGCATACATACATACACAATTTGCATTAATGGGACTTAGCTTCTTAGAGCATTAGCATTGGATTAGCCAAATGTATCTTCAAAATTTAACTAATATCACACTTTTTTACATTTGCCTATTCTCTTTAAATTCAATCCTCACATTATATTAGTCATCTACTCTCTATATAATAATAAAATATTATTAAATCAATAATTTTTTATTTAATTTATTTGTATCACATTTTATAATTCTACTAATTTAATATTAATAATAATTATATTCTAATTAAATTAATATTAAAAAAATTATATTTTCAAAAGTCATTTAATACTAATAACAAAATATATTGATTAAACTTATCTAAATTTTTATCTAAATTTCTTAATTATAAACCAAATAGTATTTTTATTAGAGTGAGAAACTAATATTTTAATATTTGTTTGGAGTGAGAAATTAGAATTTTAATGTTTAATGAATCAATAGTGGTTCTTCATCTTTGGCCAACCATTGTAGCAAAAGTCCATTTCATTTTAGACTTGGCCAATCTAATGTATAGTGTTTTTTATATCAATTATTTAAATTCGAGATAACTTTTTTATTTGGCCAAGCCAATGTAAATGCTCTTAGAGTTGCAGTCTTGCAGAGAGATCGCAGAAAATGGTATCTCGTGAGTAGAAGATAGCTGAGGGTCACATGAACCGAGGAGGGTCTGGGGTCGTGGAAATCTCTGCCTTCTTGGCTCTAGAAATTGGACTTTCGAGAACGAGGGACACGTCTTATTTGCATATAAAACACGTGTATTTCGTTTGTGGTCTATTTTTATGTTGCTGTTTTTTAATCCTATTAGGTTTGGTAGAGTTGCTTTTAACCCTGTCTCTTTCTTTTAGCCTTTTTTTTACTCTGCACCTTCTCTCTCCAAAACCAGACTTCTTTCTCTCTTCATCTCAATTCCCCTAACTACGTTCGCTCTTCATCTCCACCTCTTTGGCTCCCTCTATGTGCGAATAGGGCTTTTCTCATCTCTAGATTTGAGTGGTATTATTTATTTATTTTTACTTTTTGGTTGATCTGCAAATTTCCTTTTTTCTTTCGTTTTCTGTTGTTTCATTTTTTTTTATTTTTATTTTTTGTGATTCTATATCATAGATCCGAATGTTTCTTTTTCAGTTCTGGAGGAAATATTTTTGCTCGTCCTCCTCCTTTTTTGAATATTAAGATCTTGGCTCTAATATTTTGGTAGAATAATTTTTTTTCTTGCAACTTCTTACAGATCCAAAGGTTTATTCTTTAGATCTGTGTTTTTTTTTTTTCATTTTTTGCATGTTGTGAGTTTTGTCTTTGAGTTTTATATACGGTTTTCATTTTTAATTTTTGGAACAAAGTGGATGGGTTTTTGTTTTTTGGGTTTGCATATTGTTAGTGTGTTTGTTCTATACTTTAGTGATGTACATTTTTATCAAATAGCTTGTACCTTATTTTGGTTTATGTGGTTTATTTGATTTTTGTGCAATATTCATTCCAAGGAATTCCATTAATATATAGTAATTTCTTTTTTTTTTTCCCTCAATTATTTTACTTGATTTTCTAATTATTCCTGCTGCATTTTTCTTAGAAATATGAACAAACATATGTATAGATTATATATATACTATAAACACAAAACATAGATAGACTATAGATATAATACTATAAACACACAAAAGGTAGTTAGACTAACCTTTTCAATGTTCCTTCAAACCTTAGCACCATTGCACTGCTTCCACACACTTGATTTTAGAGAAACAGGGTATAGAAGAAACTAAAAAATTGAAGATAAACTGAATATCCAGTTGCACGATTAATTTTTCTGTTTTTTTTTTTATTAAGTTTTATCATAGACGTATACTTAGATTTCTTTATTAATCTCTAGTAACTTATTGATAGAAAATTTGTGTAAAATATGCAAGATATTGAAGGCAGAACATGATTTTTTTTTTCTCTCTAATAGTTAACATAAAACTGATTAATAAAGATGTGGAAGATTACCTTTAACCCAGCAAAATTTGAATATGTAAATCCTTAGTAGCTTCCAACACCACAAAGATAAATACAAACTCAAGGTGAAATAGGGAGGATTTCTTCGGTTGTGGAGTATTTGATGTGTTTATGCTACTTTTTAAATTTTATTCATTTATATTTGTTTTTTTAATATGTAATTGTTAATTGTAGAATTTTAACATTAATTAGTTGAGATTAATGTTGAATAGGGTAAATACGATGAATGTTAGAATGGATGTGCATCAGATGTATCGGCAGTAATTGATAAATAGAAGATAAATACAGTAATTGATATTTTCAATGAGAGTGAAAAAAGAGCCGTATAATGAGTCATAAATAGTGCATCACATTTGAGAATACAGCCGTTTAATATTTCTCATTTCAATATTTCTCATTTCTCATAATTTGAATTAGTCAAAATTGTTTGGCAATAAATTATTATTTTCAAATTCAAAGAAAATTATTGATTTAAATTAACAATCAATAGATGGGCTTTAAAGAACTAATAAATGGGCATAAAATTTGAAAATCCACCCGCTTAATTTTTCTGAATGAGTGAAAATTCTTTCATACGGCAATAATTTATTATTTTCGAATTCGGAGAAAATTATTGATTTAAATTAACAATCAATAAATGCCCTAATAGAGGTATTGTTTTTAAATTATCAATCAAAATCCGTTATAATTTACGAAACTCACCGAGCAGTGAGCGGAAGGAGCAAACCGTCATTTGTAAATCTGCAGGGGTAAAATCGGGAAGCAGAATGGAAGACGAAAAATCACAATTAGAATGACAATAAGAAAAGCCATGGATTTAGAAAAAACGCCTTAACTTTTACGGAAGACGGTAAAATCTATTTTATAACAATAAACGCTTTAACTTCAACTGAGAACAAGAAAATCCGTTAAAACAAGAAATTTTCGTTAGATAGACACTTTATATGTATAAAGATATACTTCGAGTTAGGCACAAAAATTAAAAGATCTAATCATCTTAGCATCATAAGGGGACGTCTCATGTCTGGAGAGGTCAAATATGTCTGATAATGAAGGGTTAATTATATTTTGTTCTTTCAAATTTTCACTCAATTTATAATGTATTTCTGAAATTAATAATTGCATTAAAGTGAATCCGCTTACTTTCAAAACTTACTAATCCCTCCATTTTGTCTACCAGTAGTATCAAATCTCACGAAAATTTATTATAAAGATATAATTTTTATTTAATTTATTATCATTGACAATATAAAATATAAAATTAATTAAAATTAAGTGAATTATGTAACTAATTCATTAAAAAAATATTTTACTATAATTATATTTATGATATTGTTGATAGTTACTATTTATTAATTTAGACTTTATTCTTTAGTATGTATAATTATTAATAATATTGTTGGTATTTTTTAATAAATAATTTTTATTAATAATATTTTTTTTAAGAGGTAATAACCGGTTTCAATTAATTAAAGTTTTGCGGCATTATTTGCAGCTTAAACATTCGTGTTCATTAAGGCATTCATGGTCGATAACGTTATCTTTTTACCCTTTGGAAATAAGCGTTTAACTTCCGGTGTTAATTCCCCGTACCTAAATAATCTTTACGTTGGGTATCTATTATTTATTCCAAATTGTAAAAGTTGTTTTTATGGCCGCTTTTACGTTTCTTTCATTAATTAGTCATAAGTAGTCTTGGCAGCTTAATGGCAGTTAATTCCTATAGTTGAAAAAAGATCACTTAGAGGGATTATTACGGATGATTGTTTTTAAGAGTGTAACCGACTTATTATTTATATTGTTTTAGTTCTTTGTACGGGATGATTGAGGAATGTGAACATAAAGAGAAAGGGAGATAAGAAAAAATAAGTTTCTTAAGTATATATTTTTGAGAATATTTTCAGATAAAATAAATGTATTCTTTTGATGGAGCTTTGAGCTCAACTATTTGTGTAAAGTTGGTTCGGACTATACGACGATTACTTGGATTGTTATATCTTGGAGGAGTCAAGTCAAGAAAATTTCTGTTGTACTGATTATTAGTTATCCTTACACGTGGCAAAGGATACCATCATTTATGTCGGTCTTTTCTCTCATATCTTTCAATAAACATGTCAAATGAGATAGATAGTGATAAAAATACGCTTAGAGGGGATATCAGGAATGAAACTTACACGAGTAATCAAGGGTCTCGCTGGCTAGTTCTGATCTATTTTTGTATCGTATTTTTTTTTATCAAAATTTCAACCGAAGTTTATCCAGTTTTATTACAATTCAATTAGACTAACTTTTGACATCGAAGAGGCCAACAAAAAGAAAAGATGTTCGCATTAAACAGTGGTATCGATACATAATTTAAGCACAAAGCCACAAACTAAAGCGTATTACAAATTCCATGGCCCAAAATATGTTCAAGTCATGTGAGGAACACTACATTTGACAACTATTAATAATTTTTTTTTTAATTAAATTCTGGAATTTTTTAAAAAGATTATTAAATATTGCTATGAATTCAAGTGCTAATGCAAACCTAAACAGTACTTACCCAAACTAGTGAACTTAGACTTCACTCACCTCTATATCAAAACTATCATCCCCTCCAATGGGTGCATCATCATCTTCATGAACAGGAACGTTCAATACAACTGGAAATTGCAACTCCAATGAAGTTATGGTAGTCATTGTGCTGTCCTCAAATGGCTCTCTGGGCATCCCAGTTTCTCGAAGCCGCAGTGCATAATTTAGATAATATTTCACATCCTGCATAGTCGGCCTCTCAATACTAAATGCCTTCAAACACTTTTCTGCAGTATCACCAAATATTCTCAATGAACTTGGTTTAATGTTACCAACAAGGACCGGATCAATAATCTTCTCGAGTTGACCTTTCTTTTGCCACAGCGTCCCCCATTCTGCTAAGTTCACCTCATCTAGCTTAGATGACTGTATGATAGCCGGTCTAGCACAGAGAACTTCAAGAAGTACAACTCCAAAGGAGTATACACCAGATTTCTCTGTTAGCTATAGGGTTGTAAGGTATTCTGGATCAAGATAACCAAAGCTACCCTTTACACCCATGGTGAAGTTTTCCGAATCAGGAAGGTAGGATTTCGAAAGGCCGAAGTCTGCAACTTTAGCCACATAATATTCATCAAGCAGAATGTTTGTTGACTTAACATCACGGTGAATGATTCCTCCAGCCGGACTAGTGTGTAGATATTCTAGGCCTTTTGCTGAACCAATGCAGATTTCTAGTCTTTGCTCCCAAGATATTTCAGACATTAAAGTTGATCTCTTAGAATTTTAATCTGAATGATAGAGGAGATCTCTCAGAGTCCCATTTTCCATAAACTTGTAAACCAATATCATCTCAAACTGTTTATCACAATATCCAATTAGAGAAACAAGATGGCGGTGACGAATTTGAGACAAAACCATGATCTCCATTTGGAATTCCTCTAGACCCTGCCCATGTCGTGGATCACTTCGTTTCACAGCCACTTTCCTACCATCTTTAAGTGTTCCTTTGTAAACTTTCCCGAATCCACCCTCACCAAACAATAGCTTTTCATTGAAGTTCTTCGTTGCATGCTGTATTTCAGAAAAAAGGCACCCTTAAACTAAGGTTTAGACTAGGAGCAAGGGAAGCATTAGGACCTCTTTGAGTCAACCTGTTGTCCGAACTAAACCCTCCATAAAGAGGCACTCCCAAAATTTGATCATGCCCTGGCTTCTTGAATTTCAAACCCAACGCCACCAAAATGAAAAACGCCCCACTACATGCAAGAACAATTATAGCAGGGGAGAGTTTCTTTTTTCCTACTTCAATTTCAAAAGGAATGAAACCCGACTCCCTCACTACCTCCAGAATCTCCAGCCCATTCAAAAAGGCATTATGTATCCGAGAGTCCTCCACTCAGCTGATACTGGCATTCACAAATCCCAAACCATCGGAATCAACCACAAAATCGATGTAAAATGGAACAGCACCCATCCTCTCAGTTATACTGTAAGGACTGATCTCCTTACTAAAATTTCTATTGATAGAGAGATTGAACCACAAGTCATTAGGTGTTGCACTTACTACGTCGGAGAAATGGACCCGAAGAAAGTTGTTGGAATTCTTATTGACACAAAAACTCCAAGTTATCTTTGCTAAATTGGAGGTGCTGTTACTATCTTTAAATATTCTGGCTGTTTGATACACAAAAGCTGGGGCAATATACACGGCGATCCGTTCGAGTTCATAATAAGGTGTTTCACCTTTGTACTGATACGTGGCATATTCTGGTCTCTGTAAGTAATGAACATCTGGATCCCAATTCCTCCATAACTTGTCGAGCTTGGACGTAGAAGTACTCCTAACGTCGATCTTATGGACTTTATGCAGAACCTTGGAGCTCAAACCACTGCAGTTACTCTTAGCTCCTTGAGAACTAATGTGAGGGGCCACATCAGGGATGAAACTCTAGGGACCAAGATAAACTTCTATGGCATTCACGAAAGCCAAAGATGGTGGCTCGTAGGGTATGAAGTAGATTTTAAATTCACCTTTTGGGATGGTGAGCAAGAATTCCTCAATCCTTGGAGAACTAGTTACGTTTCCGAAGCTATATTTCGTCAAAAGTGAAAGCCCAAAAACAGAAACAACAGAAACATTGAACCGAGCAACAGACAAATCAGTATGTGACAAGAAAACAAAGAAATGGAGATAAATTACTTCAATGTTTCGAGTAGATGAGCATGACAGTTTCGATTTTTCTTAAACTTTCTTGTTTTCCAAAGAAGGTTCCACATTTTCTAGCAGATAAAGACGACAGTAATCCGCGTTTTCCTCTAACGTTTATTGTCTCTCAGCTACAATTTGCACTCTGCCCATTGAAAGTAACCGAATTGAAGCATAAACATGAGTTTAGTTGCACCGCATCCTTTACACTAATATCAAACAAAGCAACACATCAAAATACAGTTGAAAAGCGCTGCCAAAAAAAAAAAAAAAAAAAGGAATAAAAAAGACAGGACCAAACCCACAAAGCAGTGGATGAGGATTATCTGGCAGCATCAACCCTCAGCTGAGAGAACACTCCACTATCGGTTGTATCGGAACCATCGACCTCTCCTCCTATCAACAATTCATTATCCTCCCAATCAGGGATGCTATTAAGCGAAGGCAGCTCGACAAAAAAAGCATTTGTTGTTGTGTCCTCGTGCGGTTCTCTGTGTACAGCAGTTTGATGAAGCTGTAATGCATACTCCAAGTCCCATATCACATCAAGCATTGTAGGCCTGTTAGCTCCATCACCCTTCAAACACTTCTCAGCAGTTTCACCAAACTTTCTCAATGAATCAGGGTTTATGTCTCCCACTAACAATGGATCGATAATATTTTCGAGTTGCCCTTTCTTTTGCCAGAGTATCCCCCATTCAGCTAGGTTCATTTCCTCCCTCTTGGTTGAGTTAATAATAGCTGGTCTAGCACAAACGACTTCAAGAAGTACTACACCAAAGGAGTAGACATCAGATTTCTCTGTGAACTGAAGGGATCTAAAATATTCAGGATCCATATAACCAAAGCTACCTTTTATGCCAACACTAAAATTGTCTGGATCATTGGGGCCTGATCTTGAAAGGCCAAAATCAGCAACTTTAGCCACATAATTCTTATTCAGAAGAATGTTTGTTGACTTGACATCACGATGAATTATTCCCCCATGCGAACAGGTGTGAAGATAATGAAGACCTTTTGCTGAACCAATACAAATTTCAAGACGTTGCTTCCAAGACAGTTTAGACCTTTTAGATGATCTCTTAGACTTCTCATCCTGATCATAGAGATGATCTGTCAGTGTCCCCTTTTCCATGAATTCATACACCAGTATCATCTCAGACCTTTCTTCACAGTATCCAATCAAGGAAACAAGATGGCGATGGCGAATTCTGGATAGGACCAAGACTTCTGTTTCGAATTCTGGAAGGCCCTGGCCATGTTTCGGATCACTTCGTTTCACAGCCACAGTCATTCCATTCTGAAGAGTCCCCTTATAGACTTTCCCAAACCCACCCTCACCGATCAATAGTTTGGGGTCAAAGTTATGAGTGGCATCTTGTATTTCAAGAAGAGGCATCTTTAACTTCAAGTTTAAACTACGAATAGAAGACGCATTCGCTCGTCCTTTACGAGAAGTAGTATCTTTTCCATGAAAAACTGGCCATGAACCCACACCATCATTACCTTGCTTCGCTTTCTTGTATTTTATACCCAAAAAGAACAGCACTATTACAATGAAGGCAAAGGCCGCACCACATAAGGTACCAACTATAACATAAACCTGACTCCTATTTTCATTACCGGGAACATCGACCAAACTAGACTCCTTCATAAACTCCATAATCTCCACCCCATTCAGATAGGCAGTTTTATTTTTAGAATCCTGCCTAGGCCCTACACTAATATTCATGTATCCGGAGTCATCCGATTCAACCACCAAATCGTAGTAAAGTGGAGCAGCCAACTTATCACTGATGTTTTTTGTCGAGATCATGTGAGTGAAATTACCATAAAAATAGAGATTGAACAAGACATCACCAGCATTTTTACTGATAATATCGCAAAAGTGCAGCCGAACCAGATGCGTGGCACTCCTACTCACGCCAAAACGCCATGTTATTTCCGAAGCATTTGATGACCCTTCGCTGCTATCTAAGTTCAATTCTCGACATGTCTTGTAGACAAGATCCGATGCAGAATAATTATTTGCTCCATTAACACCATAGTTAAGCGTACCTTCATATTGAACACAGGTTTTCGCAGATTCTCTTGAGAGTAGATATTTATCATCCGGTATCCAATTCCTCCAAAGTGAGTCGTTATTCTGTGGCCCTCCAACATCGACCCTGTGGATTGTAAGTAAAACCTGAGATCGTACAGCATGGTATTTATGATTGCTCCGGCCACTGGGAGTAATTAGATCCAACTGATCCACTGGGGGTAACTCTGGATCTGGGACAAGAAAGACTTCGATGGCGCTTACGAAAGCAAAAGATTTTCTCCAAGGAGTAAAGTGGATGCTGAATTTGGTTGCATTGATAGTGAGTAAGTATTCTTTAATCAAAGGTGAGTTGCTATTGTCTTTAATTCGAAAGTTTGACAACAACGATAAATTAAAGGCTGAAACATTGAAGTGGGCATCGGACAGATTAGTCCTCCCGGAGGAAAACGGAAAGAAATGGACACGAACATAATAAAAACCAAAATCAGTGATATCAAAATCAAATGAAGATTGTTTTTTGAAAATTCTGGCAGTTTGATAAAGAGATGTATCTGTTGATGAGTTGGTGGTGACAATACCGATAGCAGAACTTGATCCAACAGAGAAGGAGCCAAAATTCTGATCTCCCACAAATTCCCGACCACTCAAAGATATGTTGGATGCTGATCCACAATTGATAAAGTACTTGGTGGGAAGAGTGGAAGCTGATGAGAGAAGTAGAAAAGAAGGAAATTGGAAATTCAGGAGAGGGAAGAGAACCATGAGAAAATGAAGTTTTTCCATGGAAAATGGGTAAGAATTGCTACCCTTTTCTTTTGATCCTCTTTTCAGTGGGAGACGGAAGTGAGACCTTAGCTGCCTACAAGGAGGAAGAAAGAATGGCTGGCAATAATCAAAGTTTAGGACGGGATTTATTGTTGACTTAGGACGTCTGTAGGGAATAAGTTCCGTTCAGATAAGGTTCTAGCATATAACGCCAAATGTGATGGCTGGCAGCCTAAGAAAAAAGATGTAAGAAATGTCTGCATCAACCTTTCGTGGGAATGGGGTCAGAGACATTTCAACGTAAGAAAAGTCTTCCTAAATTTTTTCTCACCTTTTGCATCCATCGATCAGAAGGAAAAGGGTAGGAACTTGCGAATAGGACTTTAAACAGAAATGCAAGGAAAATGTCTTTAAAAAGAAAAAAGAAAAAAGAAGCACAAGGGTATTTCTCACAAAACTTTTAAGGATTGGAAAGGAGCATGGTTCCATGGTAAACCATCAAGTCACAACACGGTTTCCCGTGTTCTTTCCTTGAGCCTTTTGAAACTTCCCTTAGCTTTCTTCTTGTACTGTTCTTTTCAAGGAAATTTGCCTACTCTTGGAGTTCAACCCTTGCATGTCGCCCAGAAGCACTCGGCCATGGTTACTGTTCAGTGTTCACATCCTGAAATAAGATTTAGGCGATGTTGAGATCTCCTCTATTATCTTTCCAAACATAAATATTTTTTAATTTTTAATTTTTAAGTTTTTCATTTGATTATTACATAATTATTAAAAAAATTTAAACTTCCAAATAAATATAAAAACCAATTCAACCTTTTCAAATTTAAAAATAAAAATATTATATTCTAAAAATATTTTAACTTTAAAATATTATTTTTGTAATTTTTTCTCTCTTATTTTTCAAAATCTAATAAAACATTTTAACTCAAAATATTTTATTATTATTCATAAAATTTTCATCTTATTTTAACATCCAAACAAGGCCCCAATGAACTGTTTCAAATTTATCTAAACAATATAATGTTATATTTTCACTTCCTAATGGTTATTGAAAAATGATATTTATAGTTATAGAGTTTGTAAGTAGCGCGTACTTTTTTTTAAATAAATAAATATAAAACCCACCTTATTTAAAAAATTTTAAAAATATGACTCTATCAAATATTACTTATAGCAAACTGACTATATCGAGCATACGCGGTGGCACCTTGTGTCCCTGCACTTTGCTAGACCTCGATACTCAAGAAGCTCAAAGAAGAAGACTGATAAAAGTAGAACAATTTTTCCAACTTTGACGGCTATCTTGTACAGATGCATCAAAACAAAAATATATTTTGGCTGTTTGACTAGTAAACAAATTTTGAATGCCTATTCTGTTGACTGCTCTGCAGTGAAGAATCAGTCAAAATTCAAGTGGACCCGCTGAAACTAATTATGTTAAGAGCTTCAATTTATTTAAACAAATATTTTCTGTGCAAGTATACCTACTCCAGGTTTATCAACAAAAAGTATACATCGAATGTGAACAAAACTTCCGTTCAAGATATTCAATTTTGGCATGCCAGTATTCACGGATTACAAGTATATAAGATGGTAATTTCCGGTAAAAGTTCAAAGATCGAAACCAAAAAAATGGGGCCTGATAAAGCAAAGAGAATAGGGCTCATACGGATTGTTCTGAGCCCATACCAAGCTCAATTAAGTTGAACCTTATCCACATATATGAACAGAGGAAATCTGGCCTTAACATTACAACCCTGTGGATCTTTGCTCTTGCCCCATAAAAATTGAGGTGACAAGTGAGAAGTTTTGTTGAGGGGTATGATACCACAATTGGGTTTTACAACAGAGTGAGCAATCTGGTTCTCATATCATTGAAAGAATCTCTTTGCAGGGGTCTTCATTGATGTGTCAAATATATTGCCAATGTGACCCCACATCAATTAGTCAAAAAATATATATCTTTATGCTTAGATTTCTTTTTTAATAGTTGTAATCGTAAATAACATGAAACTTTGCCATTTTACGAGGTTTCTGGCCCAGCACTCCCAAGCACAAACTGGGTTTGTCCAAGCCTAAATAAGACTCACGTGTAGCTGAGGATTTGAATAGATAAAGTTGATGACCACCAAAAAGCAACAGTACACGAGATTACATGAATCTTGAATCACGTATACGCAAATCGAAATGGAAAAAAGAAAGCTAATTAAAGACGGGGTAAAGTTGACGTTGAATACTGTTGAGGGCGTGTTATGTATCCTGGTTGACCCGCCGAAGCCATTTGCTGTGCAAGATCCACAGAAGGAGCTTGGGGTGGCGAGAGACACCTCCGATTCTTAAATTAGGTTTTTTTTGTTTGTTTGTTTGTTTCAAGTATGCGAGTGAAAGGGAAATTCTAAGAGGGAGTAGGACGTAACATTTTCCTAACCTTGGAGAGGGTTATATATATCCGGCCGTGGTGCTCCCTCTGCAAGGAGAGGGCTTGCAGACTACACGGGACACCACGTCTTGCTGAGGTCCAACCTACCCTTGCAATGCCTCTCCGTCGCACTCAAGGTTGGAGGGCTCTTGTTCACTCTTGTTGTCCTTGTCATTAGAGGGAGAGGACCAAGGGTGCAAAAAAAAAAAAGTTTGGTTTGGTCCGATATCAGTTTTATTTTTCTTAAAATCGATCAAAATCAGTCTGATTCCCTTTTTTTTTCTAAAACCGTATCGGACCGAACCGGACCAGTTCATATATATTATCATTTTTTATATTTTATATAATTTCTATATATAATATATAATTATATATAAAATAGTTTTGTATTATATAATAAATTACTAATTAATATAATATTAAATTTTAAAATCTTATATCACTATAATCTATAATGTAATTATAATAAATATTATAATATACTACAATATATTATCATTATAGTATTATATACTATAATATACTATTATATATTTTATATAATATAGTATATAGTATATTAAAACTGAAAAACCGGACCGAAATTGGTAAAACTAGAAGTATTGGTTTAGGGGTATAAATGGTGCGAAATCAGTCTTGAAAATGCAAAATTGATACGTACCGGTTTGGTCTCAAATTTTGTCTAAAACCAGACTGGTTACACCCCTAGAGAGGACTATGACCACCACCCCACTTCTCTGACTTAGGGTGTCCCTTGGCATTGTTATCGCTTGCAAGTATCTCTGTGCTACCACCATGGAATTCCCTTGTCTCCATCTGAGACAGGATTCAGCTGCTGGTGTAGAATGTGGGAGTTCATTACTCCTTCGCCATGTGGTTCGTGGCCCTGAGGCCCAGACTTCCTAGTGTCTATGCAGTTTGGGCCGAGCCCATCTCAAGGTGGCCCAAGAGGGAAATTCCCTTCTAGTTACCCCGCAAATCCGCATCGCACACATGCGACAAGGATTTCCAATTGGTGCTTGTCTGATGGGACCTGGAGCGACATCGATGGGCCTTTCTTTCAACATGTCAGCTATGCTTCATGTGCATTGGTGTTATGCTTTTGATGTGCCGTAGGGGTTTCGAATGGTCGGCTACCATTACAGCACACGAAATTGCTTGGGTGCCCCCTGCAGCATGTCAGTTAGGTTCCCCATGCATCGATGTGGTGCTTCTGACATGATCAAGAAGCTAGAGGTTGGTTGGCACATGACGCTCACTTGCCGTTTCCTCCTTCATCGGGTTGAGGTGGCATGGCGATTCAATACCTTCATTATTACATGCTGTAGAATTTTGGGATCTATTCCCGACGGTTTTCTTTTGGAGGTCCTTGGTATTCCTAGGAGTGAGATAGCCTAACCGTTGCCAACCCTCTATTTAGGCCTGCCTTCCCATCATTCTTACCTTCTCTCCAGCCTTTCTGTTCAGCCTCTTCTCTTTTTGAGTGATTTTGTTCTTCTTTACAGCCTCCAATCTCCACTCTCTATGGCTTCTAAAAACTTTTCGAGTCCTAAAAGGCTCGTTCATCCCGTAGTCCCTCTGTAGGATTTGATGGGCGGAGTCTCCTTAAGACCCGTGGAAAGGCCCTATTCTTTTGAGGACATGGTTGGACGGATGCATTGCTAACCGACATCAGCATTTCCCGTAAGCTCATGGAGCCCGACCATTCATATGTTTTGGGGCGACGTCTCTTAAGGGAGTCACCGACACGCCGAGGTCAGAACAGACCTCCCAGTCCTTCAGCGGCTCGTGGGAGGGCAAAGAGACCTCGTGTTGACCACAAGGCTCTTAGGGCAATGTTTTGGATTGGTTCAAGCCGAGCCGAGGCAGAGAGAGCACCCTCCCATTGTCCTAGTCCTGAACCGTCCTCGAAAGCCTTAGGTAGTGGGGCTGAATCTACTGGGGCTTTGGTCTTTGACCTAAGGCTCCCACGAGTGGAATTTCCCTAGTACTCAGGCAATGACCTCAAGTTCTACCCTCCCATGGAGGCAATCTTTGGTGCAACGGGCGAGACACCAGTCCATCTGGGCGAAGAGGACAGCCCAAGGGTATATCGCTCGTGGAACTTAGTGATGATAGAGTTTACATCCCTTCTCCACCTTTTAGTCAAACCTCCAAGCTAGAGATCTATTCTTTTTCTATTTTGGTGGAATAGTTCCCCACCATTCCTCCTTCTGGTTGCGTCGAGATCCATCCAGACCGCTGTGGATGATCAGGTGTCTGGCCTAGGCGTCACGGGAGTTTTTGGGTCGAGATCTCCTCCCGCCAAGCATCCCGTTTATGATGCGGAGGCCTCATGGGAGTCACGGGGACTTCCCGTGATGGGGGTCAACCATCTATGCTAGATGACGATGGGCTCGGTGGTTCTATGCATGAAGTGGAGGTCATACTGGGGACCCCCTAGGGCTGCCTCTCCGAGGAGAGGCCAAACTTGGCTGCTTCTGGTCTTCCAAGAAGAGGGTCTGGCAGAGTTGGTTCCTCTAACTTACTTGCCCCATCTTCCCCCGAACCTCTTTAAGGACGACCTGCTTAAGGCTTGAGAGGCTGCAGGTCAAAACCATCTAGAGGCTCGGCTCCTCGAAGACGAGCGGGCTTTCTTCACTAATCTGTTGGAAAAATGGGAGTCCGAGTTGGACAAGTTGAGGTCGTAACTTGTCCTGCGAGCGTCATGATACCAAGTTGAGGGGCTTGGTCTCGACTTGTGTGTCGTAGCGAGTCTAAGGATTCGAATGGTTTCTCGCGAGGGTTGGGGTACCAAGTCGAGGGACTTGGTCCTAGCTTGTGCGTCGTGGTGAGTCTAAGGACTCGAATGGTTTTTTGCAAGGGTTGCGGTACCAAGTCGAGTGACTTGGTGCCGACCTGTGCGTCGAGGAGAGTCTAAGGACTCGAATGGTTTCCCACAAGGGTCCTGGTACCAAATCAAGTGACTTGATCCTGAATTGTGCATCACGTAAAGTCTAAAGACTTGAATGGTTTCCCATAAGGGTTGTGATACCAAGTTGAGGGGCTTGGTCTTGACTTGTCCGTCACGGCGAGTCTAGGGACTTGAATGGTTTTATGCGAGGGTAGTGGTACTGAGATGAGTGACTTGATGTCAACTTGTGTATCACGATGAGTCTAGGGACTCGAAGGAATTCATTTGCCTAAGAAAATAGAGCATTGCTATGCATAAGCCTACACACCACACACCAATGTGTTTTTTATTTTTTTTCAATTTTTTTTTATTTTACTCTTCTTGAAACATTTATATTTTTTTATTCATTATTCATATAATACACATTTAATAAGAGAAACAAATAAAAATAAATAAAAAAAGTTATGGTGTGTGGTGTGTAAGCTGATGCAAAGATTAATTCAAGAAAATAATGTGGAGAAACACATTCAGATTTATATATTGTCATCTTGGCTAGTAGATCTGTCAATCTTACAGTCTATAAAAAATATTTCCTTAAATTTTCTGCATTCCATGGGTGCGGTAACTCGTGTCCTTCGCCATCCGTCAGGCGAAGGTGGCCATAACCACAAACGACCATTCCCACTGGGTTGCCAGCTTCCCCTCTTCTGGCATGGTCACTCCAGCCTCCTTCAGCACTAAGTCACCCACTTTAAAGGATTTGGACCTTACACACTTGTCAAAATAATGCTCGGCCTTCCTCTTGCCTGCTACCATCCTTATCTTGACCTCCTGCCTTTTTTTCTCCAATAGGTCCAGGTGCTCTCTCAACCTTTTCTCATTGGAGCCTAGGTCGAGGTGTTGAATCCTATACCTCGGGATCCCAATCTTGGTGGGGATCATAGCCTCGCTTCCATACGTCAGGGCCAAAGGCTTCTCTCCGGTGGGTGTTTTGATAGTTCTTCGATACACCCATAGGACTCCAGGCAGCTCCTCTGCCCAGGCGCTTATTATCCACCAGCTTCTTCTTCAGGATTGCCAGTAGAGTCTTGTTGGTTGCCTCGACCTACCCGTTGGACTGCAAGTGACCTGGGGATAAGTACTTGACTTTTATTCCTAACTCGACACAACAATCGCGATAGTGGAGAGAATCGAATTGTTGCCCGTTGTCCGAGATGAGGCTCCTAGGATGCCAAACTAGCAAACCATAGATTTCCACAAAAATCTCGTGTTAGCACTCACAGTTATGGTTGCTAAAGTTTCTGCCTCTATCCACTTTGTGAAGTAATCCACAATGACGACTACAAACTTCACTCGACCCTTGCTCATAGGCAGGGGACCGACCAAGTCCACCCCCCACTGTGCAAAGGGTCATGGTGACATGATAGATGTTAGCTCTTCAGGTGGACAGTGGGGTACTGGTCCGTGCACTTGAGATCTCGGGCATTTTTTTATGAACTCCTTCATGTCTTTAAGGGCGTGGGGCCAATAGTATCCAGCTCTCATTAATTTTTTGTGCTAAAGTCCTCCCTCCGGAGTGGTTCCCGCATATCCCCTCATGAACATTGGCCAGTATGTACTGGGCTTCTGTGGTCAAGCCTCTCTTGTATAAGATTTCCTCCGCCATAGTGAACCGAGCTAACTTACTCCTCACCTTCCTAGCTTCTTGTTTGTCGTTGGGCACCTCATTGGTATCGAGGTAGTTTATCACATCTGCTGCCCACTCTCGGTAACTAGGCTGTATTGCCGCTATTGTAGCCCTGATGGCGGGAAGGTCCACTATTAGAACAACTACCTATTTCGGTAGGGGTGTGTCCTCTTGTCCTGAAGCCTTGAGTTAACATGTCCACCCTTCGATTTTCCTACCTCGGTATCTGCTGGATGCAAAAGTACTGAAAGGAGTCCGGATTCTCTCAAACCAACTGCAGATAGTTTTTTACTTTTTTACTTTTTGTGGTGAATCCCCCCAACACTTGATTGAGAATTACATGCGCGTCAGCCCTTACTTCGACCTTTGACTCCCCCAATGTCTCAGCTATGGTTAGCCCAACTACCAATGCTTCATACTCTGCCTCATTGTTGGTAGTTTTAAAGGTGAGCTTGGTTGAGTAGTCGCGTTCCTCCCTGGATTTAGTGATGATGTATACCCCAACCCCCCCGCGCCAGCCTGATAGGATGAGCTGCCCACAAAGACCTGCCATGGCTTTCCTGTGGGCATGACGGGGGTATCTTCCAGAAAGTGAGCAAACTCTACCCCAAAGTCGGCTAATGCATGTGCTTTCATCACCATTCAGGGGAGGTACTCAATGTCAAATTCGCTAAGCTCGACGGATCAATTCATCAGGCGCTTGAAGGCATCGGGCCTTTGCAACACTTTATTGAGAAGGGTGTCGGTTAGCACCTTTATTGGGTGGGTTTGGAAATATGGCCCTAACCACCGAGCTATGACTACCAATGCAAAGGTTATCATGTCCATTTGAGGATATCGAGCCTCTGCCCCTCAAAACACCCAACTAGTATAGTAAATAGACCTTTGGCATCCTTTGATGTCCCAGACCAAGGCTGCTGACATGACGTGAGGAGATACCGACAGGTAAATTGCCAGCTTGTCTCTCGACTCTGCCTGGTCGTGGGTTCAAATCACACAGACGACATCATTTTTGAGGGCGTGTTTTGTATCCTGGTCAACCCGCCGGAGCCACTTGTTGTCTTGTAAGATCCATAGAGGAAGGAACTCGGGGTGGTGAGGGACACCTCCGATGTTAGTCCTTTTTTTGTTATGCGAATGAAAGGGAAAGTCTAAGAGAGAGTGGAACCTAACATTTTCTAACCTTGAGGAGGGGTATATATATTGGGCCGTGGTGGTCCCTCTGAAAGGAGAGGGCCTGCAGACTGTATGGGACACCATGTCTTGGTGAGGTTCAACCTACCACTACAGTGCCTCTCCATCATACTTGAGGTTGGAGGGCTCTCGTTCACTCCCTTTGTCCTTGCTGTCAAAGGGAGAGGACTGTGGCCGCCACCCCCACTTCTTTGACCTGGGGTGTCCTTAGACATTGTTGTCGTTTGCAGGTATCTCTGTGCTGCCATCATTCGGCATTCCCTTGTCTCCATCTGACACATGTGTTTGGCTGGTGGTGTAGAATGCGGGAGTTTGTTACTCCTTTGTCACGTGGTTCGTGGCCCTGGGGCCCAGATTTCTCGGTGTCCATGTAATTAGGGCTGAGCCTATCTTAAGGTGGCCCAAGAGGGAAGTCATCTTCCAAATACTTTAAAAAAAAAAGTCTCGATGTTGAATACTTGAACAGTGATCTCCACTAATCTTGCACTTGTAGGTTGTGCGAAACACGACTTTCAACATATCATCCATATAAAACAACATAAAAACATAGAAATTCTTATTCCGTCCAATATTATTTACAGTAATAATAGCAGTTTTAGTGTTTTCATTAAAGAATGAAAGAAGACCAAGAGTTTTCAACTTTTTAAGTTTTATGAACCTTAAAATTATGGTAATTTATGAAAAGAGTGAATGGCAATGCTTAATATGAGCAAAATGTTTTATTCATAAATTGTATGTAGAGAAAAGAAAACGAGAGAACATGTTTTGGAATTAAGTTATATAGATGGCTTATAAATGTCCAAGGCAAGATTGATATATATATATACAATATATGTATCACTACAACAAAAATTCGATTTTGGGACGATTTTTGTTTGGGACAAAATGAAAATCATCCCAAAAAATGAGATGTAGGGACGAAATTCAACTTTCATTCCTAAAAAAATACGAAAGGTATTTACCATTCGAACGGTATATGTAGGGACAAATAATTTTTCCCCTAATAAAGTAACCGTTCAAACAAAATAAAATAAATATTTGAACATATATTATATATGGTTGGATAAGAATTTGGCGCTTTAAGTGACAAAGTTTAGTGGTACATTGACTTACTGTTCGAGCAACATACAACAATGTTCGAACGTAAAAGTTAATCAATGTTCAAATAGATATTATATGATCGAACAGGAAATTGGCAGCTCAAGTCGATAAATTTAGCGGGACATTGACTTACTATTTGAACATATTATGATACCGTTTGAAGCAATACGTTAATTAATGTTCGAATGTAAAATAAGAGTTTGAACAAGAATTTATTGTAGAAATCTCTAAAAGGATTGGAGAAGCATTCGAACATGATATATTCCGTTTGAATGGTTATAAAATTTTTAAAATTATTGATAGCAACAAAATAGCTTACTTAATTATGAATAAATATTTAATTTATATAAAAATTAGCAATTAAATAATATGAATAATAGAACTCAATAATTAATTTAGAAAAGATAAAAATGATTTAATTCAAAATTAAATTAAATTTACAAAACAACAAATATTTTCCATACCAAAAAAAAAATGTAAATAAATATACAAACTACTAAGATCACAACTCTCTGTACACATCCTCGACTATAGCCAGACGTGGATGATACAATAGTATATAATTGTGTACTATATTTGCCGTTTTGTGTACTATATTTGTTTACTATACTAGAGCGAAAGTTTAGAAATATTCTTATTTAAAATTTCTTTGGCACAACATAACTAAAACTTCCCATCAGAACATAATTCTATATTTAACCTCTATAGTAGGGTTGTGCAAATCCCGACAGCCAATCGAGCAGAAATAGAATGTGAAATCTTCCCCTTATTATTCTCAGTGCCCGAGTGTGCGCATAGGAAAGACCACGCAGAAACCATTTTGCTTCCAAAGTGGATGCACCGGAAACATAAAAGTTGGTACTAACCAAAATAGAGGCAACAATCTTACACCTATGGTAAGGTCAGAACAAAATATGAATAAATTTTCATGCCAAAAGTTTTCAGAAAGCACATCATATCATATCAAGTGTAGAACATATTTAGAACATAACAGAATCAGATCATATAATATAATTATACACAAATTTTCATATTCGCTCATTTTTACAGAATTCAGACACAGAATGCCAAAAATAAGCTCATGTCTACACCAACTATGACAGAAAACACTTTCTTCTTATACAAAGTTTTATGAGCAATGCAGAACAAACAATTGAGATTGTTTCGAAGTGTAATTTTATCAAAAATTACTCTACTTTAGTCTAAGCTTTACGAGAGACAAAAGAAATCTTTCTTATTTTGAAAACAAGGCACTGAGAGAGCACTGAGAGAGACAGAGAGAGAGGGAGCAGGATATGAGGGAGAACAGAGAGGTTACCGAGAGAGAGCGGTGGCTTGGGGTGGCGTGCAGTTGCTTGTCGAGATGCAGTGGTGGCTGGTTCATGATGAACTATGGTGGCACCACTTGCAAGTTCACAATTGGGTTACAGTGATGGCTCCACGAGTGGTTGAGGAGCAGGTTGGCATTATATGCAGCTATGGAAGGAGGCGTGGAGAAGCCGCTGAATGTGGGTTGCTGTGGCAGAGGAGTATGGGTCAACGGTAATGTGGTATGGCGGCTTGTGGGGCTGCAGTAGGCTAGGCCTTGGGCAGTGGCTAGCGGCAGCTACATGGATTAGGTGCTTTACTGAAAACTCTAGCCGTGGCAACCTAGCTTGGTAAACTATCAACATGCAGGTTACGTATGTGTATATATATATTTATATATGTCTTGTCGTGAACCATAGTGGGGTGGAGACGTGCATAGCAGGGAAATGGGCATGGAGGCATGCATGGTGTGGATTCTGATCTTTGGTTCTTATGGGCTTGGGTTTTTGGGCCCATTTCAAAGTATTTATGCCCACATTTTGAGTAATGTATGGAATTAATATATGGTTGGGCCAATTAGCGTAGTCCAAATAATCTCTCTGATGTAACCCTATTTTCATGGGTCAAATATTTAACCAATACTAATGGGCCTCGACCCAACTTATAAAATAACCCAACTTGTCCCAAAATAATCCAGCACGAGCTTCGTGCTGGACTCGGGGGATTACATCCTCGAAATTTGTTGCTTGAAAGCAAAGTGTACAATAATTATCCCGCATAATCCATGCCTATTTTAATTCTCGATAATTACATCATGCCTAATATTCCAAAATCATAACTTTCCCATGTCTCTTGACTGGTACCTTATATATACCAACACACACTCAGTGACCATTTTCATACACAACCCTGAGTTGAAACCTAAAAGTATGAACCTCAACAATGGAATTACAAGCCTAATAATTACTCTATTCCCTTATTTTTTTCAACTAAACCTCACATATAATTATAAAAAGAACTCTCAGCATTACATTTTAACCTCTTAATAATAGTAGGATAAAACACTCCAAGGTTAGGACCTATGCTCTCAATTCACTAATTCCCGAATCCTCATGAAGTCTACTTTCAAACCATCAAATTTTTGAAATTCACACTACCATTGTACACACTGACCAACTAAACACCTAAAGGCTAAAGTCTCGCGGATATAAATTATTAGGTCTAATCCCTTTCAATGCCTATTCACACAATTCTTCCCAGGCTTGTAATTATAGACTACCAACTCTTGTATTTTCCTATGAGGTCTATGTCATTCTTTGGAAATATCATGCTCATTCTCTTCAACCCAACACAATATTCTAAACTATAAAAATTAGTAAAATTCCATTAAAAAAAACACGAATGGTTAGGCCCAACTCAACTCAAAGCATATCTATCAAGGAGAAAAGTAGTAGAGTACCTGTGATCACGTCATTGTCGTCCTCAGCATCTCCGGGAGTCAATGCAAACACTCAAGCCAGTCCCATGTTACGTTGATTATTTCCTTGTGTTGTCTGTCGGAGACCTGGGGGTTGGTTGGGCGTCTTGCTGTTTTCCAATAACAACGAGCATTCTGTAATGAAGTGTTCGGTCTTATCGCATCGAAAACACAACCTTATCTCCATTTTCCACGTTTGTGGATGATTACAAAACTTACAAAGGTTATTTGGTAGATTTCCCTGTTTTTGTCTCTGACCTGAGTTGCCCCTTCGTTTCTCTTCTTCCACGACTCTTAATCCATACTAGAAGAGGATCCTTGTGGGGTTGTTCTCTTCCTCTAATCGTGAAGTTCTGCACTTTTCTTGAGGTTTCATTCAAATACTGTGGCCTTATTCACTAACTCTAAGAAAATTTAAATCAGAAAGCCCACCACTCGTTCATAAATCCTATTGTTCAACCATTGCTCAAACTTTCGGGCCTTCTTCTCCTTGTCAAGGATCAAATATGCGGCAAAATGTGACAGCTCAACAAATCTAGCTGCGTACTGGTGCACCGTCATAGTTTCCTGCACCAAACTGGCAAACTCCATGACCCTATCTTCTTTAACCGAACTTGCGAAGAAGCGTTCAAGAAAAATCTGCTTGAAATGGGGCCAGAAGACTACTTCCGTCCCTTCAAATTCCCTCATGGTTCTCTGAGAAATCCACCAACGTTTTGCCTCTAGTGTCAGCTTGAAGGCGGCATACAGTACTTTCTGTTCGTCAGTACAATTCAAAACGTGAAGTATCTCCTCAATGTCCTTGATCCAGTCCTCAGCCAAGGTTTGGTCGCCACACCCATCAAAGGTGGGAGGGTGCATCCGATTGAACTGCTCTATGGTGCATCTGCCCTCATCATTTCTCGCGTTCAAGTCCCCAAGATTTCAAACACGACAACGAGCTGTCATTCTGGAAGACTCATACTTGGTTAAATGTTTCAAAGGAAATATTAAAAATAATAAACTAAGCATAAATGTAACTACCAATTAATCTACATATCACCAACAATTTATTATCTTACTTGTTCCTTCTCATATACAAAACTAGCTTAAAGTAAACATTCTCCTCAATAGTCATTCCATTTAAGCCAAACGATTTTGATTAAAACCTACGTGCAAAAATTTACCTCAACTACTCTTAAACAGGACATCAAGAAAAACTTTTCTACTAGATCGGAAGCTAAACACCAAATCAGATCAGTCAATACATTGAAATCTACTGAATGTGAGCCCTAACTTCTTATCTAAAACCTCAACTATCTCGAAAACAATTCTCCAAATTCTACAAACTCTTAAACCTCAAATATCATCAGAATCATTTGTAAAGTTTGTAAAATCTCTAAAACTCAATTTTCAACAAACTCAATCCATAAAATCTGCAAAATCTCAAACCTGAGATTTCATCAAACTCCTTATTATAGTTTGCAGAACCTTAAACATGTCTCTGATGCCAACTGTAACGCTCAGTTCTTGGAGGTCTGGACAGGTAGCTCTTGTTACCTAAAATCATCTCACATAACACAAATATATATTCTTCAAAGACTCCATAAAATATTACTTATTAAACATAAATGTATATGTTCCTCCACAGTCCACAAGGATACCAAAGAAATATCTCAATAAAATAAATTAAAATCTACATAAATATTCTAAAATATCCATGTCTCAAAATACCCAAAATAACATAAAATAGTAAAACTACTAAATAGGTCTCTCCAATAAATACTTCTACCCTTTGGCACTAATTCCTCTATGATCATCAAATCTTGCTAATACTGCATATTCCTGATTTCCAGTTAAACCATCAAACTTATCTGAAAAATATGGTAGAGATAAGGGGTGAGTTATCAACAACGCAATAAACAGAGAATATATACTAGTATGTAAACATGAGCATTTACAGAATTCAAAATGCAGAACAAAACATTTTTATTTTTATAATGCACAATCAAAGCATGTTATCAAAAATATCAGAACGAAAGTTAAGAAATATTCTTATTTAAAATTTTTTAGGCATAATTAAAACATCACATCAGAACAGAATTTCTTGTTTAACCTCTGTGGTAGGGTTGTGCAAATCCCGATGGCCAACCAAGCAGAAACAGATTATGAAATGTTTTCTTTATTATTCTCGAAACTCCGAGTATGCACACAGGAAAGACCATATAGAAAACCACTCTGCTTCCAAAATGGGTGCCCTGAAAACAGAAAAATTGGTACAAACCTGAACAGAGTCTACAATTTTACACCTGTCGTAAGGTTAGAATGGAACAAAAACAAAATGACATGCCAAAGGTTTTCAAGAGTCACATCATGTCATATTAGAGTACATAATATATTCAAAACACAATGGAATCAGATCATAGTAATATAATTATCTATAAATTTTCATATTCGCTCATTTTTGCACAGTTCATAAACAGAATGTCAAAAATAAGCTTATGTCTGCACTAGTCATGACAGAAAATACTTTCTTCTTATACAAAGTTTCATGAGAAATGCAAAACAAATAATTGAGATTGTTTCAAATTTCTTTTCATAACAAAACATACATATTTTCCTAAATCAATCTTAGTTCATTTCTTTTATGCAAGAAAAACTCTACTCACTCCAGGGTTGGGGAACCCCTGTGTACATGTCCATCCACATGCAAAAATGAAATAGGGTGTTTCGTTCAAACCCATGACAAGTCATCAAACCACCACACTTCGCTTGGTGAAGATTGCTTGATTGAATCAAAGGTGGCTTTGGACGAGTAAGAAAATCTAAACCTAGATGCAATTTTAGTAGAAGATAAAGAACAAGAAGAAGAGGAAGCTATGATGTTTATATCTGAATTTTGAGCAATCTTTGCTAATAGTGCATGTATGAGCCTTTGCAGAAGACCAGATGAATCTGCATGTGAGAAGATGAATCACAGTTCTTCAAGCATACAAGTATATCACCCCATGACTAGTAAAAGATTTGCTCCAGAAGGTTTTCTGTTTGTTGGAAGAGATTCTTGGTTGAAATCTTCTTGGTCATGCCAAGAAAGACTACACAACAGTGGAAAAGAAACACATTTGAAACTGTGATTAAGATTCCGCCAATATTATAACAGAATCTAGAAACCAGCTCAAACTCATATACACCTCCAGGGAAGTCGTCGATTTCAATACCCAATTTTTTGAACTCAGCTCTTCTCTTCTCTTGCTTGATAATTTTCTTTAATCTTCCTGAGTATTTCGAGATAATCTTCTACAGAAGTGAAGCGTCCACTTAACATGTTGACGATGGGGGTTTTGTCAACGCTAGTTGTTTTCCTTCTGGGACGGGTCTGATTTCTGAGACCAATTTTGGCACTGGTCGAGATGGGTTTGATTCGCTTCAAAGACCGATTTTGGTGCTGGGAGATGTGTTTGATTTGCTTCTGAAATCGTTTTTTATTTTTTATTTTATTTTTTATAAATAATATCAACTAATGTGTTAGATTGCACAGAACTCTAATTTAATAACTAATTAAATTCTAAAAGTGTATTTTAAATTATCACACAATAGAAAATCATAATCATAAATATAATGAGAGGATAATTAATAATTAAAAACATAATTGACAATATGAGATTAAATAAAACAATAGACAATATGAGGTTAAATAACACAATAGAACAACATAATAACACAATAGAACGAGATAATAATAAACTATAATTAATACTTAAAAACATGCACCAAAGTGAATAAATATATTAATAAAAAATACTTGGTCAAACTTAGTTATAACATAAATGACACAATAGAACAATATAATAATAAATTATAATTAATACTTAAAAACATGCAACCAAGTGAATAAATAGCACAATTAATTAGATTTTAAAAAAACCATATAACACAATTGATTATATTTTAAAAAACCATATTACACAATTGATTATATTTAAGAAAATCATATAGCACAATTAAATCATATAGCAAAAAAATAATACCTTAATTATATAATTATCTGTTGTTTGATGTATTCTTGTATACTCAATTGTTGTTGTGTATTACATGAAAGTAATTATATGTTGCATCAAAATAAACCTTAGACCCGTTCGAGAGTTATCAATCCCATTGAACACTTGATTGATAACTCTTGAATTGTCCAGAGTGGACTATTTGGAACTGTAAGATCATTTTCGAAAACTATCCAACTGTATCTGTTCGTGTATAAAATTATGATTTTGGTAGAGTCATCCCTTGTTGTTCTCTGGATATGTAGTTTTGGTGATGGTGTGTCAATATGCAGTTTCAGTGATGGTGCATCGATATGCAGTTACCTCGTAACTTCTATGAAGAAAAATAGTTGAAACGAGGATTCGGGTTTGATTACAATGTAATACATGCATATAAGAATGACTATGGATTGAAGAGGGTCTTTGAGCTGGACGAGTGTTTAAGTAGAATTTACATTGTTCAATGAGGCACAACCACGTTGCTTCTTTAATTTTATTCCCACAGACACAACTATAGTGGATAAAATGAAATGCGGAGCAACATAGTCATAGAGTTGAAGCCTGTCTCCACCATGGAGATTACTTTCAAGCTCTGTCGCTCTCCTTAGGCATGTTGGCCTTTCAATGGGACTGCAAATTTATTAAGACAACCCAAATCACCTAAACAGTTGAAGAAAACCAAATGACCAGGAGGAGAAAGGATGCCATTTCTCCAAATCTACCCATATAATACCACTCGTTCACTCTCTTCACAAACCAAAACACAAATACCCAGCCACCCAATAATAAAGCCCCAGTAATCACCCACAACGAATGATGAATTTCATTTCTTCTGACTTAATTTCTCACAAAGCAAGGAGAGAGAGAGAGAGAGAGACTTTGTTAAGGAGAGAGAGACTGACAGAAAATCGAGGTTGAAGAGAAAGAGAGCTTGAGAGAGAGGGAGTTTGCCGAGGAGAGAGAGAGAGCATGCAAAGATAGATAGAGAGAGTTTGTTGAGAGTAAGGAGAGGGAGGGAGCAACAGAAAAAAATTTAGTATCTGACCAGTTTTAGGGTAAATTTATGAAATCACTTACGTGTCTATCTCTAATTTAAGGGTGTAAATCTTACATTTACACCTCATCCGATCTGAAGCTTTTCTCTATGTATTATTTTGGTGAGAGAATAAACAATTGAATGAGTTTCTCATTTGCCATTAATCAAGATGGACATCTGAGAAGCAGAATGTGCCGTAAAAGGTCATACGCCACTTTCTATTGAAACTTAGATTATAACGGTTATTTATATCATGTTCAACGACTATAGACATGACATGACACTCATCATCCAGAGTCAATAATGAATGTGTTGTCACATCCTGCTGACTCACAGGTTTGGAAGGAATTTGATTTTGAACACCCATGATTTGCTGAAGAACCTCGTAATGTGCAACTTGGGTTGGCAATAAATAGATTTAATCCGTTTGAGAACATGAGTACTAGTCATAGTATTTGGCCAATTGTAGTTATGCTGTATAATCTATCACCGTGAAAGTGTATGAAAGATCCATATTGCCTAATGAGTTTGCTCATTCCAGGTCCAAGATCACCGAGAAATTATATAAACCTACACTAAAAACCATTGATTGCAGAATTGAAAGATTTGTGGGGGAATGGAGTCCTAACATTTGATTCATCAACAAGTAAGCCATTCAAGATGCATGATGCCTTGTTATGGACAATAAATGATGAAACTTCTTAGGTTGGAGTACCAAGCAAGACAACAAAATGGATTTTTTGTATTTTTTCAACAAGTACATCCACTTGGTGCGGCGTGCGGTTATGATTTACGTGGAAGAGAGTTCGAGAAAACTCAGTGGTACGTGCTAAACAATTGCCTTGAGATAGAGAGCCACTTGAAGTAAGTTTTCATTATTTGTTAATTAATATTATGATTTACTTAAAAAATTATAAGAATATAAATTATTTGGTAATCTTCAATTTCAATGATCACATTAACATGCTCAAAGAACTCTGAGTAAATGATATAAACCAGAAGGATGAAGAGGAGTTCCTGAAATGGTTTGAACAAAGGGTAATGACATTACAGATGTGAGTTGGAATTACCAAAAGAAATATATTAATTTTTAATTTTTGTATGTTTATTCTTTATTCAATATGTAGGTTGTACAAATGCATGTGAGTAATCCAAACGATATATAGGACGAACTGTATGCATTGGGGCGTGGCCTTTCGAGATGCGCTGCTTGATATTCTACATGTATTTCTTGGGAAAGTAGGTATCACACAATAGATCGAAATACTATAATAAAATAGAAGATAGTGGTGTCCTAGTTGAAGGAAGTTTTGGCAGAGAAAACATTGATTTCTAAAGGGTTATTGTCGATATAATTAGAATAAGATATTTTAGAAAGATTGTGATGTATCTGTTTAAGTGTGATTGGTAGGATTTAAGCAATCCTCGAAGGAGAGTCCACAAAGATGAATACTTTTTGAGCATTAATATGTCAAAAAAATGGTATGAAGACGATCCTTTTATTTTAGCTTCCCAAGTATCTCAAGTATTATACTTAGATGATCTTGGGTTAGGAAATCAAACACGAGTAATACAAAAGTTTTTTTCAAGAAATATATATAATTTTATCCCTAAGGCAAAAGGACAAGATGAAGAAAAAGATGATCTCTTTACTCAAGAAGCATACCAAGAGAGTCAACCCTTCTTTAAGTTGTTTGTGAATTTGAGTTAGTATGAGATGATTCCATTACATAGAGAAGACATTAATGCTGAAATTGTTGATGCGACAGTTAAGCAAAATGTTGAGTTATCTGAAGTATCAACAAATGATGAGAGTGAATGGTCAAATGAAACTGATACAGATGATTTTCTAGTTTTGTATTCACATTACACTTTATGACACCAAAGAGGAAGGAAATTCGCATCCCATCTCCACCAGTTCCTAGCTCTCCGTCTAACTCACTACTAGATAATGACTCTACAGAACAAGGTAAAAATCAATAGTCATTTTGTTTCAATTAACGTCATAAAATAGATATATTACATCGTTACATATTACAACATTTCTAACCATCATTTATTTCGTTTCTCTATTGACTTATTCTTTTAGGTGCTTTTTTTTATGGAGCGGCGATTTTGAGCAATTTTGTGGACTCTTTTTTGGAGTTGGTTTTGGGGTGTTTCGTATTTATCGAAGTTGCCATTTCTGGCACCTATCTGCTGGTTTGCTTGGGTTTTGGCCATGGAGGCCGCCTCCATTCCTCCTTTGGAGGAGGCTGTCACGGTGACGCAACCTACGAAATTGTTTTCTCAAGTGGTTTCTAATTCACTGGAGCACTCCTCTTTTAGGATGCCAATGAGATATCCTATGGAGGTTGATGGAGAACAATGTTTTATATTTACGGAGGTGCAAATGTCTAAGGTTGCAAAGGACTTCAACTTTGCATTGGTGCTCAAGTTCTCCCATACGCAGCCTTCTATTGATGTTGTGAGATTGCACGTTACCAAATCTTGGGGTCTGTTAGAGGTTCCAGTGGTTAATGTCATGGATGATCTGCATGTGCTTGTCCAGATGAGAAGTGAGCATGAATTTTGCATGGATGGGCCAAGGAAGGACGTACAATTGGCAGCTCAACTTTTTGGTTGTTTAGATGGATGAAGGAGTTTGACTTGTCGAAGGAAGCTCCCTTTTCATCTCAGTGGATTTTCCTACCCGGGCTGCCACTGCATCTATATCATACGGATTGCTTGCAGATTCTGGCATCTCGCTTTGGTCGTTATCTAGGAACCGATAATGCTACATTACATAAAACAAGGGCATCTGGGGCCTAAATGTGCGTTGAAGTTGATCTTTCACAAGAGCCGATGTTGGGTTTTCCAATCGTTCTTTTGGCAACAAGGAAGATTTGGCAGAGGGTGAAATATGAGAGGCATGGTTTTTTTTGCACAAAGTGCTTTCGGCAGGGCCATTTTGGCAGGGCCACACGACAGTGGTGTGCAGGATGGGAATGAAGAAAACAGAGGACACGAGGAAGGAGAAGAGAGTTCCAAAGTTGATGTGGAAAGGCAAGAACAAAACGGAGGAGGTGGAGATCGTGAAGAATGATGGAGGGGTTACGATGGAGGTAGGGGAGCAGATGGGTGTAGTGCCTATTCTGAATGGCTCAAGGTCTTCTATGGCCGCTGTAGTGGACAGCGGATTAATATTGAAGGATGCATTTTTAAATGAGAGTCTGTTGATTGTAAAGGAGGTCGAGGAGTGGGAGGTTTGTGAAGATTTTGAGGGTGATGTGGATCAGATTGTTGGTGAGTGTGTGGGAGGAGTGTTTGTGGAAACGGATACGATGGTTATTACTGGGGATAGGGCTGAGGTCATATCGGCTCCTGAGTTCGGGGTGGCTAGCAGAAGAGAGGTGCCAACTGGTGCCGATATGTTGAGTGTGAACGTTAATTTTGCATGTAAGGGGGATCCGATTCACGTCGTGAATGAGTGTGACTTGCAGGCAGCAGTGGTGTGGCTAAAACTTGTTGACGTCTTATAGAGTAATATTGGCCTTGAGGCGGAGCACTTGGAATTGGTGAATAAAACATTAGAATTGGAATGTTTGATGTATGGGAGACAGGCAGCTGAGCCTGTTGGGATAGCGGTGGGTAATTCTTATGAACAGGAGCAGGAAGGGCCTCTGCAGTCAGTTGTTGGTAATACGTTGTATGACTCAGACACTGAGGTGCAGGTGAACTCGAAAAAATCCAAAGAAAAATTGTTACAAGGAACTAGGCAGTCCATACGGGTGTCCACCTGCACTTCCAAACTCAATTTATGATTGATACAATCTTAGTGTGGAATGAGAGGGTTAGGCAGGTGATGTAAAAGGTTAAGAGGTTTGGTCTAGAGGAAAAATTCTTTTCTGGTTGCTATTTCGGAACCATTTTCTAGTGTCAATCATATGCCAAGGTTAGCATCTTTCTTGAATTTACCATTGTATTGTTCGAATGCGGATATGGGTGGGAAGCTGTGGTTGTTTTGGAAGGAAAATACGCTCTTTGAGGTTGTGAATAAAATGACTCAGATGATTACTGGGTGGTTTTCCTTTTCAGCTTCAAGAGTTTTGGTGGTGTTCATTTATGCTAAATGTAGTTAGGCAGAGCGGCAGGGGCTCTGGAATTCTTTAATGGATATCGATATCGGAAGTTGTCCTTGGCTGGTTGCAGGTGATTTTAATATCATCATGAATGATGATGAGCAGATTGGTGGCCTTCTTAGAGTCCTTTCGGCAATGGAGGAGTTCAATTCCTGTTTGGAAACGTGTGGTTTGCTGGATCTTTCGTGCACTAGGGGTCGGGTGTCTTGGTGTAACAGCCAAGAGGGAGCTTCTCGGAGTTGGGCTAAATTAGACAGAGTTTTTAGCAACTCTAGCTTATTCAATGCTTTCCCGGATACGTGGTATGAGTTCTTGCCATGGAAAACTTCAGACCATTGCCCAATGGTTCTTCGGTTGAGTAGGGATTGGCAGCAGTATGGTCCATCTCCCTTTAGATTTCAGAATATGTAGTGTGAACATGACTCCTTCAGGGAGTGTGTAGAGACGGTTTGGCGAGTGCCAGTACAGGGTACTGGACTTAAAAGGCTAGTTGCCAAGCTGAAGAAGTTGAAGGTAGCTTTGCGCTCGTGGAACAAATCGGTGTTTGGCCAAGTAAGGGTCCATATTAAGGACTTAGAGGTCCGGTTGTTTGAGCTAGAGAGGCACTTATAGGATGGCTCTTCTACAGAGTTGAAGGCTGATTATTTGGCAATGAAAGTTGAGTTGGAAGCTTGGGAATACAGGGAAGAGGTGCGCCTTGCTCAGATTGCTAAGAAGGCATGGTTGGTTGATGGTGATCGTAACACCAAGCTCTTTCATTATGTTATAAATCAACGGAAGAAGCAAAAATTTACTTCCTCTATGACCCTGGTGGATGGCACGGTCCTTAGCTCTCCAGAACAGGTCCATGAAGGTGCGGTATGCTATTTTCAGAGTTTTCTATCGGGGACCACTACGTCCAAGGAAGCTGATCTCTCTTCTCTTCTGGGCAGAGTTATTGAGGACGCCGATAATATTTTTCTAAGTAAAGAGCCCACGGAGCTTGAGGTTAAGGAGGCTTTGATGTCTATTCTGAAGCATAGTAGCCCCGGTCCGGATGGCTTTGGTTCGGGTTTTTTCAATAGCTGTTGGGACTTGGTGAAGGAGGATATGGTTGAGCTACAAAGGAGTTTTCCTTGAGGGTCCCTTTGCCCTAGTTTTATACGTTATCATACATTGTTCTTATTCTGAAGGTACAAGAGCCAAAAAGTTTCGATAAATTTTGGCCTGTTAGTTTATGTTCAGTTATCTATAAAATTTTCTCTAAAATCTTGGTTCGCCGATTGATGAAGTTTCTTCCTTTGATGGTCTCATAAGAACAAGGCGCCTTTATTCCGAGGTGGAGTATCTATGAGAATATTACACTGGCATAGGAGATGGTCCACTCATTAAACAAAAAAACAAATGGTGGCAACCTTATGGTCAAGTTGGATATGTCCAAGGCCTATGATTGGATTGATTGGAATTTTATTTTACACATTCTGGAGTGCTTCGGTTTTTCTCCTCATGTGTGTGGTTTGGTGGGTAATTGTATGCACTCACAATGGTTTTCGATTATGATGAGTGGGTCGTACAAGGGTTTTTTCCAGTCAACTTGGGGGCTTCGTCAAGGAGATCCTCTATCTCCTTATTTATTTATCATCATGGAGGAAGTTTTGTCACGGCTCCTAAAAAGAAATTTTGAGAGTGGAAGGATTAAGGCTTTTTCTCATCCGTCGGGAGCTTCTTTGATTTCTCATCTCCTCTATGCGGATGATCTCCTGATTTTTCTTAACGGGGAGAAGCGATCCTTACGAAGGTTGATTAAGGTATTGGGATGCTATGAGATGTGGTCTGGATAGTTGGTAAGTAAGGAAAAATCTACGTTGTACTCTTTGGTATTTGTGGGATTTCTAGGAGGAGTTTATTGCTGCGGCAAATGGCATATCCTTCTCTATCTCTCATCAGTTTAGAGAAGGGAACATGGTTGCTATTTTTTGGCAAGGAATGGAGAGGCATGGTGCAGCAGGAGGTTTGAGGTTTTGGAATTGCTTCCTAAGGACCTGAAGGGGATTTTATGGTTGGAGAAGTTGGGTTTTCCTTACATTCCCATTTAGGTTTCTTTGGTTGGTGAAGTCTAGGACGTGGTTGTGGTTTTAATTTGGGTTTCTTTGGTTTTATGATTGTCGTGTTTGGAGGTGTATTAGGGTTTAAGTAGTGTTATTTTTTCATTTGTTTACACGGTTTTCCTCCGTCATAAATGAGAGTTTTTAAATAAATTGGGAGGGGGTCACTATTGTACAGGTGACTGTTCGCTCTTCAAAAAAGAAAAAATATTTTGTTTCTACAACGAATATTATATTTTATAGAGTTAACAGTACAGTCTCTTCAAGATTGAGGCACTACTAGAGGCGTGACGATGGAAAAATATCGTAAAGTAGGTAAAATTAACGTTAAGATTCCTAGTGAACATACCAGAGGCAAAGGACAATTAACAGCTTGGCTTTGCATCGTATGTGAGTACTCTTATACTAACTTATGCACCTTTGTATTCGAGTTCATGGCAAAAAGTCTCCCAAGATGTGAAAGAGCTTATCAAAAAGTATTGTTTGGTAAATTTTAAACAATTTATTTATATTAATATTATTTAATATACATGCAAAATCTAAAATATTCTAGGTGATAATATCTTTGTGTATATATTTTTTCAATGATGATTTTGAACTAAATTTTGGTTGGAGAAAGGAGCGTAAGATTGCCGATGAGCTTATGTATAATGCATTCCGCAAGAATAAGGCGAGGTATCATAAGCATTTTAATAAGTTCGAGAATAAGGAAGATGCACTTAAACATCTTTTTCAAAATATCCAACCTTCCAATTGAGAAAAATTTTGTGACATGTTTGAGGATCTATTATATAAGGTAAATTAAATGAATTTTTTTGCATGTCCTATTTATAATTTTGGCTTCTCAATATTTACAACTTCTATGCAGGAACGAAATCTATAAACAAAACAAATAGATAGAAACTGAAGATTCATCATCATGCAGGCTCAAGATCTTTCTATCACCTCTCTAAGAAATTGATAATGTTATTTTATTTTTTTATTGTATATAGTTTGTTATTTGGAGGTATTTTAATGACTTTATATCTCAACAAATGTCTCTTGTAGCAAGAGTCACATACCAATTATGATCTAACAAAATTATATGTTGCATCACATATTGATCGTAATGGAGAGTGGACTCATCCCGATACCTATGAAAATGATGTAAGTATTATAATATGTTTTAATTAAACATATTTGAATATTTGTAACAATATTAATTCTTTCTCTTGTGTATAAGATAAAATGATTACCTTATGTGCTGAAACTGCGTTAGATCAAAATTTATCAACAAGTGATATTAAAATTTTTACACAAGTTTTGAGTCAACGTTCAAGATATTTGAGGGGTTTGAGTCACTATGTAAAGCCTTCTAACTCTTCCTCATCTTCCGGGTCTGCCTCTAAAACCTCTATAGTGTTAGAGAAAGCAAATTCCAGGATCGAAAAATTGACTACAAGACAGCATGAGTTAGAGGCTCAAATGGCGAAACAAGCAGACATGGAAATGTGCATGAAACAACAAAAAAAAATAACAAGAAGAGTTCAAGAGAGAGGTGCAACTCTACATACAAATACTTATGCAATAGTTCAGGCTTCTAAGTAATTGATTTACACTAAATGTATAGATTTTAGGATCTATTTCTGTATGAAAAAGGCTAGTACTACTCTTTTATTTATTTAGTTCACACTTATTAGACTACTTTATGGGTATTGAACAAATTGTAATGTATTTTTTAAAATATTTTGTATGACTATTTAATTTTTCATTATTGGGTAAAATAAAATAGTTACTGTTCGAATGATCAAAAATCGTTCGAACAAAATAAGTAAAATCATTTGAACATTGATCCAAAACATTCGAACATAATAGGTATTAAACATTCGAACAGTACTTAAAACCATTCAAACAAAATCATCGAATATGAAATAAACGTTCGAACGTCTTGTCATATCAAATTGTTCGATCCCATCATGGTCCGATCGAACGTCTTACTCAATACGTTCAAACATATTTTACAGTACGACCATCAAATTGTTTGTTCGAACGTTTCCACATGCTTATTTGGTCGAACGACTCGTATCAATCAACCAATCACAAAGGACGCGTTCGAAAAATATTTGGCGTTCGAACATCTAAGTTTGTACCATTCGAATGTGATTCTAAGAAGAAATTCAATTGTCCCAAAAACAATATTCTGTCCAAACACGATCGAACGGTTTTGCTCGAGTTCTTCCCAAAAAATAGTTTTTGGGTTGAAATTGATATTTTCATCCAAAAATATCTTTTGAGACACTATTATTGGAACGACCTTGAAACGATTTTTTTCATACCATGTAATATTTTGCAATGAATCACAATTTTTTTAGACGAAAATTTTTCGTCCCAAAAAACAACTTCTGTTTTAGTGTATGAAAAAATCTATTCATTATTCCTATACCACACATCACACATAAGTTTTTAATTTTTTCTCCTAACCAAATGAGTGGTCATTTATGGATGATCAGTAAAAGAAATCCTTTAGTTTAACAAGAATAAAATATATATATATATAAAATCAAATGTAATGTGTGTTATAAAGATAATGAATATAAGAATTCTATATATATACTTTGAGTTAACTGGCCCAAAAATTAAAAGATCGAATCAACTTCGTATCATTAAAGATCATAATTAGAAGTTAATTTTCCTGTAAATTTGATTGTCAAAAGTTTCATATGGCAGCCAGAAGTCCTGGTGTCCATCCTACATAAAATTATATAATCATAATAGTCTAGTGGTAATTTCTCCTCAAAATGCAACCATCAAGGTCGTGCCCAACACAATACGGGAAACATTTGTTAGTTATTTGTTTTTAGAATAAATAAATATATCCAAAGTGATTGAAAATTAACTTGTATCAAGCTAGGTTTGATTTTAACGGTTGTTGCGGTATATGAAATCATGAACAACATGCTCTCTAATTTCCCCTTCAATAATTGATTTCAAATGGAGGGACACACCATTGCTGAAATATTCGACGGGTTCCAGCTTTATGAAAAAGAAATAGACAAAAAAAAGAAGAAAAAGAAAAGGTAAGAAGAGCATCCAGTCCAAAAGTACAAGTAACAAGAAAAATCAGCTGTTACCATGCATGACGTGGGAGGAGAGACTCTATCTTCATTTAACTTTTTTTTTTCCGCACATATATGATTACCATAAATAAATATGTTTTAGCTATGAAGATATTTATAAAAATAAATTTATAGGTTAATATAATTTGATGTAGTGCGTTAAATTATAAAATTATTTTTATTATAAAATATATTTAATGTATTATATAAAATCATGTCAGTTTATAAATTTGCTTTTATAAAATTTCTTTATAGTTGAAGCACTTCTCTAATCTTATTGCGAGGAATTGCTTCAACCATTCGATGGGATCTGTTATCGTCTCAAACATATTTGCAGGGAATGTAATTTTCTAGCAGATTGTTTTGCTCCGTTGGGGGCTGCTGGCGTATGCAAGACTTGGAATGCTAGTTATGATCTTCCTCGTGTTCTTCAGGGCATTTATCATCTGGATAAGGGAGGGTGCTCTTATTAGAGCTTAGAGTTTATTTCTAATTGAAAGTTGTTTGTAAATTGTTTTTCCTCGTATTGGGGTTGTTTTCGGGAGGGCCATGTTGTTTATTTGTTCTCACGGTTTTTCCTCAGCCTTATGAGAATGAATAAATAATAAAAAGGCCTGACCTCCATTGTTTTTTTTTTTTTTTTTTAAAAAAACATCTCTAATCTTAATCTTTTCCGGTAACGTCATATTCTTATAGAAAAATGATACACATAAATTTTTTTCAAAACTTTTTTATACAATCTTATTTTAAATGAGAGACATTCTTATCAAGTAACTTATAAAAATGTAATTGTCTTGCAAAAATACATTCAATTCAAAATATAATTATATAAAGAGTTGTAAAAAATTGATTGTACGTGTATTATTATTATCCCAATTATTCGGTTAACTTTGTCTTATTGAAGTAACACCACCATGTAGTACCATGTAGTTTATTAAAAAAACACAAAAATACAAAAATATATAAAAAAGATAGATAAAACTTAAAATTTCAGTTTTCCTCTTCTTGTGTTTTCAAGGCTATATTGTTTTAAATTTATTTTCTATTATTTTAATAAATCACGTGTAATCCGACAAAGTGAGCAGTATAACTTGATCAGCATAGTAGCAATTCTCTAAAAATAATCTGCTGTCCTCACTTAGCTTAAAAGAGTAATGTCAATCTTCTCCAAGGGTATCCAAATTTTATTCCTTACCCTTACACGTGACAAAGGAATACCATCATTTATGTCGATCTAGCTTTTCTCTCAAATCTTTCAATAAACATGTCAAATGAGATAGATAGTGATATAAACTAAACTTTAAAATATTGACTGTTCCTCCACATCAATATATTTGGGGTCCTAATGAAGACATAGGTGGTCGAAATCTACGCGGAACCAAAATTTAAGCACAAAGCCACAAACTAAAGTGTATTACAAATTTCAACCTGAGTTTATCCAGTTTTATTACAATTCAATTAGACTAACTTTTGACGTCGAAGAGGCCACCAAAAAGAAAAGATGTTCACATTAAATAGTGGTATCGATACAGAATTTCAGCTCAAAGCCACAAACTAAAGCGTATTACAAATTTCATGGCCAAAAATATGTTCAAGTCATGTGAGGAACACTGCATTTGACAACTATTAATACTTTTTTTTTAATTAAATTCCTGAATTTTTAAAAAAGATTATTAAATATTGCAATGAATTCAGGTGCTAATGCAAACCTGACAGTACTTACCCAAACCAATGAACTTAGACTTCACTAACCTCTATATCAGAACTATCATCCCCTCCAATGGGTGCATCATCATTTTCATGAACAGGAAAGTTCAACACAATTGGAAACTGCAACTCCAATGAAGTTATGGTAGTCGTTGTGCTGTCCTCAAATGGCTCTCTGAGCATTCCGGTTTCTTGAAGCCGCAGTGCATAATTTAGATAATATTTCACTTCCTGCATAGTCGGCCTCTCAATACTAAATGCCTTCAAACACTTTTCTACATTATCACCAAATATTCACAATGAACTTGGTTTAATGTTACCAACAAGCATCGGATCAATAATCTTCTCAAGTTGGCCTTTCTTTTGCCACAACATCCCCCATTCTGCTAAGTTCACCTCATCCAACTAAGATGACTGTATGATAGCTGGCCTAGCACAGAGAACTTCAAGAAGTGCAACTCCAAAGGAGTATACATCAGATTTCTCTGTCAACTGTAGGGTTGTAAGGTATTATGGATCAAGATAACCAAAGCTACCCTTTACACCCATGGTGAAGTTTTCCGGATCGGGAAGGCCCGATTTCGAAAGGTCGAAGTCGGCAACTTTAGCCACATAATGTTCATCTAGCAGAATGTTTGTTGACTTCACGTCACGGTGAATGATTCCTCCAGCCGGTCTAGTGTGTAGATAGTGTAGGCCCTTTGCTGCAGCGATGCAGATTTCTAGTCTTTGCTCCCAAGATATTTCAGACATCGAAGTTGATCTCTCAGAATTGTCATCTGAATGATAGAGGAGATCTCTCAGAGTCCCCTTTTCCATGAACTGGTAAACCAGCATCATCTCACACCGTTCATCACAATATCCAATCAGAGAAACAAGATGGCGGTGACGAATCTGAGACAACACCATGATCTCCGTTTGGAATTCCTCCAGACCCTACCCATGTCGTGGATCACTTCATTTCACAACCATTTTTAAGAGTTCCTTTATAGACTTTCCCGAATTCACCCTCACCAATCAATAGCTTTTCATTGAAGTTCTTCGTTGCACGCTGTATTTCAGAAAAAGGTAACCTTAAACTAAGGTTTAGACTAGGAGCAAGGGAAGCATTAGGACCTCTTTGAGTCAACCTGTTATCCGAACTAAACCCTCCATAAAGAGGCACTCCCAAAATCTGATCATGCCCTGGTTTCCTGAATTTCAAACCCAATGCCACCAATATTACCAAAATGAAAAACGCCCCACTACATGCAGGAACAATTATAGCAGGGGAGAGTTTCTTTTTTCCTACTTCAATTTCAGGAGGAATGAAACCTGACTCCTTCACTACCTCCAGAATCTCCAGCCCATTCAAAAAGGCAATATGTATCCGAGAGTCCTGCACTCGGCTGATACTAGCATTCACAAATCCCAAACCATCGGAATCAACCACAAAATCGATGTAAAATGAAACAACGCCCATCCTCTCAGTTATACTGTAAGGATTGATCTCCTTACTAAAATTTCTATTCATAGAGAGATTGAACCACAAGTCATTAGGTGTTGCACTTACTACGTTGGAGAAATGGACCCGAAGAAAGTTGTTAGAATTCTTACCGACAAGAAAACTCCAAGTTATCTTTGGTAAACTGGAGCTGCTGTTACCATCTTTAAATTGTCTGGCTATCTGATACACAAAAGCTGGGGCAATATAATTGGTGACCCTTTCAACATCTTTGTACTCAACATGCGTTTCACTTTTTAGGCTCTGTAAGTAATCATCATCTGGATCCCAATTCCTCCATAATTCATTGAGCTTGGACGCGAGATCGGACTTTAGAACCCCCAACGTCGATCCTATGGACTTTATGCAGAACCTTGGAGCTCAAACCACTGTAGTTACTCTTAGCTCCTTGAGAACTAATGTAAGGCGCCTTATCAGGGATGAAGCTCTCGGGGCCAAGAAAAACTTCTATGGCATTCACGAAAGCCGAAGATTTTGGCTCGTAGGGTATGAAGTAGATTTTAAATGCACCTTTTCGAATGGTGAGCAAGAATTCCTCAATCTTTGGAGAACTTAAAGTATCGTTTCGGAAGCTATAGTTCGTCAAAAGTGAAAGCCCAGAAACAGAAACATTGAACCGAGCAACAGACAGATTAGTATGTGGCAAGAAAACAAAGAAATGGAGGCGTACAATGTATGTGCCATCCTGATTGATGTCAAACCTATAAAAAGACGGGTGTTTGAAAATTATTGCCGTTTGATAGAGAGATGAATTGCTTGCTGATGAGTTGCTGTTTTTGACAGGTTCTCCCATTCCGAATAAGAAACCCCGATCGCCAACGAAGACCTAGGTACCGACGTTGGTGTCGGAGTGTTCTCCACAGTTGATGAAGTAATTATCAGGAGGAGAGTAAGCTGAAGAGAGAAGCAAAAGTGAGGTGATATGGAGAGGAAAGAGAAGACAGAGTCGGAAAATAAGCTTATGCGAGGAAAGAACTTCTATAGATTTCAGGTAAGGATTGCTGCTTTTTCAATGGTTATGAATATGCATGTATCGCAGTGGAAATCTTAAAGAAAGACCATGACTTGGAGTCAAGAGGCCCACAAAAAAAAAAAAAGAACAAAAAAAAAAAAAGAAGAAGAAGAGGTGGGAAATCCCACATAGGAGCCCCCACAAGACAGTAAAGAAAAAAAGCGATATTGGAGCTATAGCATCTGGGAAAAACAATAATTGAACCGGGCCATGGGAGGGTACTAAGCTGTCAGCCGAACGAGTGATGGCGGCGAATTGGGTTCAAGGATTTAGCATAAAGAGATGCAGCCTCACTAACTCTGAGGTCGATCAAATATATATACAGGGACTCAAAAAGTATCTGCAATTAATTATATGAACTCCCTTTACAGGTAAAATCCATCATGTCAGACTTTCTTGTTCCACATTTTCTAGCAGATAAACACGACAGTAATCAGCGTCTTCCTCTAACGTTTATTGTCTCTCAGCTACAATTTGCACTCTGCCCATTGAAAGTAACCGAATTGAAGCATAAACATAAGTTTAATTGCACCGCATCCTTTACACTAATATCAAACAAAGCAACACATCAAAATACAGTTGAAAAGCGCTGCGGAAAAAAAAAAGGAATAAAAAAGACAGGACCAAACCCACAAAGCAGTGGATTAGGATTATCTGGCAGCATCAACCCGCAGCTGAGAGAACACTCCACTATCGGTTGTATCGGAACCATCGACCTCTCCTCCTATCAACATTTCATTATCCTCCCAATCAGGGATGCTATCAAGCAAAGGCAGCTCGACAAAAAAAGCATTTGTTGTTGTGTCCTCGTGCGGTTCTCTGTGTACAGCAGTTTTTTGAAGCTGTAATGCATACTCCAAGTCCCATATCACATCAAGCATTGTAGGCCTGTTAGCTCCATCACCCTTCAAACACTTCTCAGCAGTTTCACCAAACTTTCTCAATGAATCAGGGTTAATGTCTCCCACTAACAATGGATCGATAATATTTTCGAGTTGTCCTTTCTTTTGCCAGAGTATCCCCCATTCAGCTAGGTTCATTTCCTCCCTCTTGGTTGAGTTAATAATAGCTGGTCTAGCACAAAGGACTTCAAGAAGTACTACACCAAAGGAGTAGACATCAGATTTCTCTGTGAACTGAAGGGATCTAAAATATTCAGGATCCATATAACCAAAGCTACCTTTTATTCCAACACTAAAATTGTCTGGATCATTGGGGCCTGATCTTGAAAGGCCAAAATCAGCAACTTTAGCCACATAATTCTTATTCAGAAGAATGTTTGTTGACTTGACATCACGATGAATTATTCCCCCATGCGAACAGGTGTGAAGATAATGAAGACCTTTTGCTGAACCAATACAAATTTCAAGACGTTGCTTCCAAGACAGTTTAGACCTTTTAGATGATCTCTTAGACTTTTCATTCTGATCATAGAGATGATCTCTCAGTGTCCCCTTTTCCATGAATTCATACACCAGTATCATCTCAGACCTTTCTTCACAGTATCCAATCAAGGAAACAAGATGACGATGGCGAATTCTGGATAAGACCAAGACTTCTGTTTCGAATTCTGGAAGGCCCTGGCCATGTTTTGGATCACTTCGTTTCACCGCCACTGTCATTCCATTCTGAAGGGTCCCCTTATAGACTTTCCCAAACCCACCCTCACCTATCAATAGTTTGGGGTCAAAGTTATGAGTGGCATCTTGTATTTCAAGAAGAGGCATCTTTAACTTCAAGTTTAAACTACGAATTGAAGACGCATTCGCTCGTCCTTTACGAGAAGTAGTATCTTTTCCATGAAAAACTGGCCATGAACCCACACCATCATCACCTTGCTTTGCTTTCTTGTATTTTATACCCAAAAAGAACAGCACCATTACAATGAAGGCAAAGGCCGCAGCACCACATACGGCGCCAACTATAACATAAACCTGACTCCTATTTTCATTACCGGGAACATCGACCAAACTAGACTCCTTCATAACCTCCATAATCTCCACCCCATTCAGATAGGCAGTTTTATTTTTAGAATCCTGCCTAGGCCCTACACTAATATCCATGTATCCCGAGTCATCTGATTTAACCACCAATTCGTAGTAAAGTGGAGCAGCCAACAGATCACTAATGTTATATGTAGAGATCATGTGAGTGAAATTACCATAAAAATAGAGATTGAAGAACACATCACTAGCATTTTTACTGATAATATCGCAAAAGTGCAGCCGAACCAGATGCGTGGCACTCCTACTCACGCCAAAACGCCATGTTATTTTCGAAGCATTTGATGACCCTTCGCTGCTATCTAAGTTCAATTCTCGACATGTCTTGTAGACAAGATCCGATGCAGAATAATTATTTGCTCCATTAACACCATAGTTAAGCGTACCTTCATAAGGAACACAGGTTTTCGCAGATTCTCCTGGGAGTAGATATGCATCATCCGGTATCCAATTCCTCCAGAGTGAGTCGTTATTCTGTGGGCCTCCAACATCGACCCTGTGGATTGTAAGTAAAACCTGAGATCGTACACCATAGTATTTATCATTGCTCAGGCCACTGGGAGTAATTAGATCCCAGTGATCCTTGAGGAATTCTGGATCTGGGACAAGAAAGACTTCGATGGCGCTTACGAAAGCAAAAGATTTTCTCCGAGGAGTAAAGTGGATGCTGAATTTGGTTGCATTGATAGTGAGTAAGTATTCTTTAATCAAAGGTGAGTTGTTATTGTCTTTAATACGAAAGTCTGACAACAGCGAGAAATTAAAGGCTGAAACATCGAAGTGGGCATCGGCCAGATTTGTCCTCCCAGAGGAAAACGGAAAGAAATGGACACGAACATAATAAAAACCAAAATCAGTGATATCAAAATCAAATGAAGATTGGGTTTTGAAAATTCTGGCAGTTTGATAAAGAGATGTATCTGTTGATGAGTTGGTGGTGACAATACTGATAGCAGAACTTGGTCCAACAGAGAAGGAGCCAAAATTCAGGTCACCCACGAATTCCCGACCACTCAAAGATATGTTGGATACTGATCCACAATTGATAAAGTACTTGGTGGGAAGAGTAGAAGCTGATGAGAGAAGTAGAAGAGACGGAAATTGGAGATTCAGGATAGGGAAGAGAACCATGAGAAAATGAAGTTTTTCCATGGAAAAGGGGGAGGAATTTTACCCTTTTCTTTTGATCCTCTTTTCAGTGGGAGACGGAAGTGAACCTTAGCTTGCATACGAGGAAGAAACAATGGCTGACAATAATCAAAATTTAGGACGGGATTAGAAGAGAGATTATAAAATACCTACTGCTTTACTATTAGTCTACAATCTTAGAATAAAATAATAATTTTAAAAATATATATTTTAATTTTAAATTTGATTTGATGTATTTAAATTATAAAAAAAATATTATTTTATTTTAGTAGATAGGTTGTCATTGTATCATTGCCCTTTGGAAGAAAGTTATTGTTGACTTTAGACGTCTGAAGGGTAAGAGTAGTATTTTCCCTAGCATATAACGCCAAATGTGATGGCCGGCAGCTTAAGAAATGTCTGCATCAACCTTTCGTGGGATTGGGGTCAGAGACATTTCAACTTAAGAAAAGTCTTCCTAGTTTTTTTCTCAGCTTTTGCATCCAGCAAGCAAAAGGAAAATGGGAAGAACTTGCGAATAGGACTTTGACAGAAATGCAAGGAAAATGTCTTTCAGCGTGCAGATAGTGGTTCACCACTGAAAGGAAAAGCACAAGGGTATTTCTCACAAAACTTGAAGGATGGAAAGAAGCATGGTTCCATGGTAAATCATCAAGTCACAACGTATGGTATCCCGTGTTCTTTCCTAAAGCCTTTTGGGACTGCCCTCAGCTTTCTTCTTGTACTGTTCTTTTCTAGGAAATTTGCCTACTCTTGGAGTTTCACACTTGCATGTCGCCCAAAAGCACTCGGCCATGGTCTCTGTTCACATCCTAACATAAGATTTAAAGCTTTATTTGAATGTTGAGAACACCTCTTATTTTCTTTTCAAATATCACTTAAATATAAATATTTTTTAATTTTAAATCTTTAACTTTTTATCTAATCATTATAATTTTTTCAAACTTTCAAATAAAATATTAAAAATAATTCAAAATTTTCAAATTTTTTAAATTTTAAAATAAAAATATTATTACAATATTATATTATTAAATATTTAACTTTATAATATTGTTATTTAATTTTTTCTCTCTTATTTTTCAAAATCCAAAGAGGTCTAGTTAAATGTTTCAAATTTATCTAAACAATATAATGTTATATTTTCACTTCCCAGTGGCTAATAAGAAATGATATTTATAATTATAAAGTATGTATGTGTCACGTATTTTTTTTTAAAATAAATAAATATAATATCTATATTAAAAATTAAATTTTTTAATAATAGACCCAAACCTTTAAAAAATGTGCACTTTGCTAGACCTGGATGCTCAAGACGCTCAAAGAAGAAGACTGATAAAAGTAGAACAATTTTTCCAACATTGACGGCTATATTGTACAGGTGCATCAAAACAAAAATATATTTTGGCCGTTTGAGTAGTAAACAAATTTTGAATGCAGATTCTGTTGTTGCCTGCTCTGCTGTGAAGAATCAATCAAAATTCCAGTGGACCCGCTGAAACTAATTATGTTAAGCTGGTTTGTCATTTTTGTCAAGAGCTCCAATTTATTTAAACAAATCTTTTCTGTGCAAGTATACCTGTAACGTCCCGTTCATGAAGGCCTGGAGAGTTAACTCATATAGTCTAAGATCATCTCCAATGACGTATTTATCTCTATAAAATATAAACTCATTTATTCAAAACAAAAAATGGATGTTCTTCCATTAAGATACCAAATAAATACCTTAATATTATGCATAGTGTACATCGCCTACGTACTTGGTTCACGTTCACAGTGCACACTCCTGAGTCCTTCCACACACAGAGATATAAATATATATTATATATCTAATAGGTTTTAACGGTACATTCGAAATAAAACAATAAATGCAAGGTGGATGGACTTATCTTATATTTTAGAGGAGAACTCGTGAGCCAATGAGTAATCATTCTCTCAATTCTGGTGTAAATAATAAATCGATGCCATAGACAGACGCCAACTTTTAATGCCAAAAGTTGCACAACAGATCGAAAAGGAAGAAAGAGTCATCCCTGACCCACGTTGGTAATTCAGGTTTCGATACGATACACTGCCCTTTCATCTATGAAATAAATAATAAATAAACAAATAAGCAAATAAAAATAAATAAAAGAGAGACACAAGAATTTACGTGGTTCAACATTAAAGCCTATGTCCACAGGTTGTTGGGAGCAAACTCCACTATAACAAGTGATTACTTATCTGAAGACTGGTATTTGAAAATTCTTGATGTTTGGTACAGATCAATACGTGAGGTACTTGCTGATGGGTTGCTATTTTCGACAGTTTCTCCCTTTCCGGTTAAGAAATCACAGTCGCCAACAAAGACTAGGGGCTCAACGTGGATATCGAAGTTTGTTCCATAGTTGATTAAGTATTTATCAGGAGGAGAGTAAACTGAAGAGATCAGAAGCAGAAAGGAAGTGAAATGGAGAGGTAAGAGAAGACAGAGTCGGGAAAGAAGCTTATGGAAGGGAAGAACTTCCATGGATTTTTCTGGTAAAGATTGCTGCTTTTTTCAGTGGTTATGGGTATCTGAGAATGGAATAAATTAAGGTGGTGATGATCATGCATGAAACTCATCGTAGATATATATGAATGCATCTTAGTGGAGTTCTTAAACCTTCACACATTGTTTTACCTGATGAGGCACTTAATGTTTCTATTAAGCATGGCATGATGTGATTGATATCTCAGTTCCACGGGATGGATTCTGAGAGTCCTTACCAGCACCTGACGAATTTTGAGTTGGCTTGCACTACTTTTATGAATAGAGCCATTACTAATGAATTTATTAGGCTTCATTTATTTCCTTTCTCTCTAAAGAATAAAGTGAAAATTTGGTTTAATTCTTTGAGGCCTAATTCCATCTCTAGTTGGTCTGATATCCAGCATGAAATCTTACAGAAATTCTTTCCTTTTCAAAGAACTCAGTTTTTACAAGAGCAAATAAGCCAGTTCAATGAGAAACCTGACAAGACTTTCCAGGCTAGTTGGTAAACATCTGTCCACATCACTGTTTCAAATCTTGGAGGCTAGTGAACTATTTTTACACTGCTCTTACTCCAGAATGCAAGCAGTTTATTGAGACTATGTGCAACGGGAAATTCTTTAACAAGGACCCTGATGAAGCATTATCATCTTTTGACTACCTTGCCGAGAGCGCACAACAATGGAACACTCGGACTGATCGAGTTTTGTCGACAACATAGCCACTGAGGGCTATTACTAGTGGGGGCAGATATGAGCTTAAGGAGGACACTGATGTTCAAGCTCGAATAGCTACATTGACTAGAAGATTGGAGATTATGGAGATGTAAAAAGTAAAGGCTGTGAAAGCAGCAAAGGCATGTTCTTTATGCGTTGATTTGAACCACAAGACTCAGGACTGCCTAGTTATGCCAATATTTCAAGTGAATGGATTTGAGCAGATGCAATCAGCGAACTAGGTTAACAGAGTACAAAATCCGCCTCTCTCCAACACATAATCCGGGGTGGAGGAATCACCCAAATTTCTCATGGATGAATGATCAACCTGGCCAGTCTCCTCCACCTTCTCAGCAGCCATTTCATCATGTTATTCCTCAACACCAGTATCAGTTGTATCAAACTTCTCAGAGCTATCCTTTTGTAACACCTCCAGGATTTTAGTCTAATATAGCTGCACAGAGTTCTCAACCTCAACCATTTGCTCCACCAAAGAAGTCTCTTGACGACAGCATGGCACAGATGGCCAATACACTTCAACAATTCATGCAGATTCAGGCCACCACAAACAATCAGAACACTCAGGCCATAAATGAATTGCGAGGCACCATTTAAAGTATGCTTTTCTTGGTCATGAAGAAGGCACTTTCCCTGTTGTGATTTCTTCAGAGTTAAATCAGAAAGATTAAGCCCAGTTGATTGAAGTTTTAAGAAAGCATTGAGAACGCAATTGGTTGGACAATAACCGACATCAAAGGTATTGATCCTGCTGTTTGTACCCACAAAATCCATCTTGAGGATGATGCTAGACCAGTTTGAGATGCTCTTCATAGGCTTAACCCTACTATAAAAGAAGTTTTCAAAAAGGAAGTGTTCAAGTTGCTCGCAGTAGGTATCATTTACCCCATCTTAGAGAGTAAGTGGGTAAGTTTAAATCAAGTGGCACCAAAAAAATTTGGTTTGACTGTTGTCAAGAATAAGAAAAATGAATTGATTCCACCTAGAATGGTCACTAGCTGGAGGATGTGTATGATTATAGAAAAACTTAATTCAGCTAGTGGGAAAGATCATTTTCCTTTACCATTTTTGGATCAAATTTTAGAACGTGTGGTTGGTAATGCATTTTACTGTTTCTTGAATGGATTTTCTGGTTATTACCAAATTGTTGTAATGCCTGAGGGCTAGGAGAAGCCCACCTTCACCTATCCTTTTGGCACTTTTACTTTTACTAGAATGTCTTTTGGTTTGTATAATGTTCCAGCTACTTTTCAAATATGTATGATGAATGTTTTTTCTGACATGATTGAAGATATTTGTGAAGAATTCATGGATGATTTCTCTATTTTTGAAAAATCTTTTGAGAGTTGTTTACATAATATGGCTTGTGTTCTTCGGAGATGCGAAGAAAAAAATCTTTTAGGTCATATTGTTTCTTTTGAAGGTATAAAGGTCGATAAGGCAAAATTTGAATTAATATCTAAACTTCCTATCCCTAAGACAGTTAAAGATATTTGCTCTTTTCTTGAACATGCTGTCTTTTATAAGCAATTTATTGAGGGGTTCAGTTCTATTGCCAAACCTTTGTGTACTCTTTTACAAAATAATGTTGAATTTGTTGTGTTCGATGAGTGCCAAAAAGCTTTTGATACCTTTAAGGAATGGCCTACCACTGCCCCCATTATGCAACCCCCACAGTGGGACTTTCCCTTTGAAATCATAATTGATGCAAGCGACTATGCCTTAGGGGCTGTTTTGGGTCAGCGTGTGAATAACATGCCTTATATGATTTACCATGCCAATAGGACTTTAAAAGCTTACTTGCAATGGTTTTTGCCCTTGATAAATTTCAGGCTTACATTCTTGGTTCCCCTATTACTATTTTCACTGACCACTTTGCGCTTAAGTATTTGTTGGCTAAGAAAGATGCGAAACAACACTTGATTCGCTGGATTTTACTACTTCAAGAGTTCAAAATCACCATTAAGGACAAGAAATGAGTCGAAAATGTGATGGCTAGCCATGTCTCTAGATTGCTCATTCCTCCTGATGATAGCTTCCTGGATGAGCAACTATTTGCAATTCAAAAAGCTCTCTGGTTTGCTGACATAGTTAACTATTCGGTGACTGAGCAAATACCCTCTAAATGGTCCATTCAAGATAAGCGCTAATTTCTCTCTGAGATACGACATTTTTACTTTGATGATCCGTACCTTTTCAAATATTACTCAGACCAATTTATTCGAAGATGCATTTCTGATTATGAGTTTTCTTCTATAGTGAGATTTTGTCATATGGGTATATGTGATGGTCATTTTTCAATAAAGAAAACTGTTGCTAAAATTCTACAAAGCTATTTTTATTGGCCTTTCATGTTTAAAGATGCTTATAATTTTTTTAAGACTTGTGAGTCTTGTAAAAAAAATTGGGATCCATTAGCAAAAGAAACATCCACTTTCCCCTATTCTTACTTTAGTAATCTTTGACTGTTGCGGAATAGACTTCATGGGAACTTTTTCTGTTTCCTTTGGAAACACATATTTTATTAGCTATGGACTATGTTTCAAAATGGGTTGAGGTTGTTGCTTGCAAAACAAATAACCATCGTGCTGTCCTAAATTTTTACAATCTTTGTTTACTCGCTTTGGCATGCCCAAAGTTATCATTAGTGATGGGGCTTCTCATTTTTGCAACAAACAATTTTCTACACTCATGAAAAAATATGGTATCACACACCAGGTTTCCACCCCCTATCACCCCAAACAAATGGGTAAGCTGAGTTGGCAAACAGAAAAATCAAAATCATTTTGGAGAAAACTGTCAATCCTAATAGGAAAGACTAGTTAGCTAAGCTTCTTGATGCTTTGTAGGCTTATAGGACAACTTTTAAAACTAATCAAGGGATGTCCCATTATCGATTAGTTTATGTTAAAGCTTGTCACTTATCTGTTGATATTCAGCATCGTGCTTTATGGGCTATTAAGCAGACTAACTTTTCACTTGATGCTGCAAAAGATTTAAGAAAGTTGCAAATTTCGGAGATTGATGAAGCAAGGAGGAAGGCCTACAACAACTCCTACTTGGCAAAAGAGTGAATGAAAGCATTGCATGAAAAGTAGATCCATGACAAACATCTTGTCTCTGATCAGAAAGTGCTCCTCTACAATTCAAGACTACATCTTTTTTTCGGGAAGTTGAAATCTCGATGGAGTGGACCTTACGTTGTCAATATGAAGAATGGCAATAACTTCATTGTCAATGGACAATGTCTCAAGCTATTTTTGACAGCCTTTGATCTAAACGAAGAGATCTTACTTGTGCAAGATCTCGTGGAAGTTTTTTTATCTTTTTCCCCTTCAAGACTTTCTTTAATTGCATTTTATTTTATTTTTATCTATATTTGTTGTTTTGCTTTGATTTTATATCATATGCTAGGTTTATCTGTTTTGTTTACTTATTCCTATGCACTTTGTTTTCTTTCGTTCGATTCATTGAGGACCATGCCTCTCACTAGTTGGGGGGTAGCGTGTGTGCACAGGGTAACACAATTTTTGCTTTAATGCAATATGCATTGATACACAAATGATTGACACACACTCTATTTTTAGCATTTTGTGAAATTTGAGCTTCTTGGTGGAGTGGTTGAGTCGAATTATTTTTGTGAAGATTTATTATCAAGCCTGGGCATAGAGCATGATTTGTGATGCATCATATTTTGTCAATGTGTGGCTTGAAACACCAGGATGCTATACTTATTGAGCTGAGACTTGACAAGATTTATATAGAACAAAAGGCAAGTTTTGAAGGACATTTTGCACATGCTTACACTTGTAGTGTTCTTCATTTATTCTAATTTAACACAAGAGAAGTAAACTGCAAAATTACCAAGCCATTTTCAAAAAGAAAAAAACAAAGTGAAGAAAAAAAAGGAAGAAAAATGGATCTTATAAGAACCAAAAAAAAATTGATAAAGGTGGCTTATGGAGCTTTTCTAAGTAAAGGGCTGGAAGCAGTTACCCAAAACTTTTGGGGTTGAGTGCAACCTTTAAATAGAGTTGGCGTGAAAACTGCTAGTTATTTAGCCTTTCAGGTAGTTAGAATCAGCAATGATTAATCTTAAGGTTGAAACACTCCAGGACAAAGCATGGCTAGTAATGAGGAACACACATCTGTTTAGCTACCCACACACATTTGAGTTCTGAGACATTTTCTCCAATTCTATGTGAAAGATTATTGAGACAATCTTGGTGGATATAGCTCCTGGGGTTTAGTAGTTATGGGTCACCTTTCATGAGAATTTAGAATTGTGTTTGATTGCTTTTGTTTGGATTTCAAACTTTATGCAATATTCATTTTAATTAATTTTCACTATTTTGATCAGGGATTAGCGAAATATATTTTAATTATTTTATGACATTACTATTAGTTTTAGGTGGAAAAATAGTTAAGAGGCATAAATCCAAGTTTTGATTTAGATTGGTTGATAGCATGATTTATACTTAATTTTATAACTTGTGATTTAATTGGACAATATTTCTTCACATGCAAAACACATCTTTTATATTTTATTTTCCCTTTTAATTTTTTCCCGTTTCTGTTTTTTTCATATAAGCCAAGACATGCACTGATGTTGGGGGAGAAAAAGAAAAGAGACTCACGCATGCTGGCCAAAAGAACTCGCACGCTGGATGGGAAAAGAGAAACTCATGAGGAAAGAAAAATTGTAAAGGAAAACACTCACGAACGCGAGGACACGAGGCCGCTGGTGGGGAAACGAAAAAAAGAAATACGCAGAGTTCCAGCGCGCAGCTTGAAGAGCTCCTCATGGGGGTTCAAACTGTCATTGCCCAGCTTTCCTCCACTGCTTGCCGCGTCGATTTCCAGCCATCTAGCTTACTCTCTTCATTCCCCAACTTTTTATTTAATTTTAGCTTGAAGTTCATGGTGTATTTTTGAGATCTTTGGCTTTGAACCATTCGGTTTGGACATTTTATTTTCTGCTTGTCTAACTTGATGTTAGTTGTTTTTCTTGCTCCTTTAAACTTCTATTAGATAGGTATTACAATGTTTATAGATTGAGTTTGAGAACTTTGTGATATGAATACAAGGATGAACCCTAGAATCTTGATTTTGGGGTTTTTAGTTTTCAGCTCATATTGCATCAATTATTTTCTAATCTAGCTTAGTTCTTGGCTTAGTTTTGTTAATCTCTTAATTACATTAGACATTAGATTGATTAAGGGTTAATTAGGGCTTAATTAATTTTGGTTCTACTAATCAATTTTCTGTTAATTAAGATTGTTTAGCTTAGTTGGTTTCTTGATTGTTTAACTTCAATTTGTTAGATTTAGTTGTTAGTTTTGAGTCTTGCAATTAGTTTGGCCTCCCATCGAGGGCCTAGCTTTCCTTTGTGCCACATTGTTGTTCCTGTATCTTTGATTACGAGATCCCGACCTTGAAATTTCTCGAGCGTACCTGCTTGTTGAAGCATCTCTCAGCCTTTCTTTCGTTGGCCGTGGTTCTTATTTCAGCTTCCAGTCTGACTTCTTCCAACAAATCGAGTGGTTCCTCTACCCTCCTATCATTAGATTCTTGCTTGAAGTGCTGAACTCTATAGGTGGGGATTCCAATCTCTACTGGTGGCATTGCATCGTGTCCATAAGTGAGGGTAAAAGGAGTTTCCACAATTGGCGTTTTCACTGTGACTCGGTAGGCCCACAAGATGGTGGGGGAGTTCTTCTGCCCACGCCCCCTTTCTGTCATCGAGCCACTTCTTGAGCATTCCCATCAGTGTTTTGTTGGTCGCCTCAACTTGCCCGTTAGACTGGGGGTGTCCTGGGATGAGTACTGGAACTCAATCCCCAATTCCCAGCACCAATTGCGGTAGTTATTAGAATCGAATTGCCTCCCATTATCCGATATGATAGTATGCGGGATGCCAAGCCTAAAAACTACAGTCGTCCATAGGAACCGTGTGATGTTGTTCGTCTTGATGGTTGCTAAGGCCTCGGCCTCGACCCACTTGGTGAAGTAGTCCACAGCCAGCACCACAAACTTTACTCCTCCTTTGCTCGGGGGAAGCGGGCTGACCAAGTCAATTCCCCACTAGGCGAAAGGCCAAGGCGACGTGATTAACGTCAGTTCTTCTAGTGGGCAATGGGGCACCCTAGCGTATTCTTGGCACTTCCGACATTTCCTCGCATATTCCTTGGCGTCCCTCATTACCTTCCCGGCCAGAGCCTTTCCTCCTAAGTGATTCCCACAAATCCCTTCGTGTATTTCTACCAACACGTATTGCGTTTCTTCCGGGGAGATGCATTTCAAGAGAGGCACTGAGTGGCCCCTTCGATACAGAATTCCCTCGATTAAAGTGTAGAACACTACTCTATTTCTAATTTTCCTGGCCTACTGTCTGTCCTCTGGCACCTCATTGGTATCCAAATACCTGAGTATGTCCTCCACCCAGTGTGGGGCTCCAAGTAGTATTTCCATTACCTCGATCCCTACAGAAGGTACTTCCTCCTGTCCGGACGCAGCGCATGCCAGCTTGTCTGCTTTCTGATTTTTTGCCCTCGACACTTACTGAATCTAGAAATACTTAAAATGAGGGCGCTTAGCCTCTACTAGTGTTAAGTAATTTTTCAACTTTTCACTTTTTACAACAAAATCCCCCTCATATTTGATTGACCACTAGAGACCTGGCCACCATTAGCCCTGAAAGCAGCACTTCATATTCTGCCTCTTTGTTCGTCGTTTTGAATGCCAATTTGACAGCGTAATTGTACTCCTCTCCCTCGGACGTAACGATGTGCACTCCCACTCCCCTTCCAATCCGACAGGATGAGCCATTAACAAATACTTGCTAGGATTTCTTCACGAGAGGTGCATCATCGTTCTCTGCAGAAAAACCGGTAAACTCAGGGATGAAGTCCGCTAGGATTTGTACTTCGATGGTGTTCTGTGGTGCATAGTCGGTTATTGCAGTACCTTTTTTAAGGGGGTTTCTGTGGGGACCCTTACTGGGTGAGCTTGAAAGTACAGGCGCAGCTTGCACATGGTTCCTACAGTGCAAATGCCAGCTATTCTATACGGAGGTATCTAGCTTCAGCCCCCCGATATGCTTAGCAAGTGTAGTAGACCGACCTTTAGACTCCATTCTCCTCACACACCAATGCCGAGGAGGCGACCTAAGGGGAGACCGCCAGGTACAGGGTCAGTGTTTCCCCACACCGGAGTTGGCTGAGGAGTGGTGGGCTTTTAAGGTACTTCTTGAGGGCTTCAAACACCAGGTCGCACTCGTCATCTCATGCATGTGCTTTCCGCAGGACTTTGAAGAAAGGCAGGCATTTGTCGGTGGATCTTGACACGAACTTGTTGAGAGCTGCCACTTCCCCAGCCAGCCTTTGTACCTCATTTATGTTTTGGGGTAGGCCATGTTGAGGATGACCTCCACCTTCTCGAGGTTGGCTTCAATTCCACGTCTAGATACCATGAATCCTAAGAACTTTCCTAATCTGACACCAAAAGCACATTTTGCCAAGTTCAGTTTCATTTGGTATTGCCATAGTATCGCAAAAGTTTTCCTTAAATCATTCAAGTGTTGTTCCATGGTCCTATTCTTAACCAACAGGTCATCCACATAGACCTTCATGTTCCTTCCTATTTGATTTTTGAATATACAATTGACCAGCTGCTGGTAGGTGGCACCTGCATTCTTAAGCCTAAAAGGCATCACCGTGTAACAATACAAGCCTCGGTCAATGATGAACAAAGTCTTCTCTTCATCCTCATGGTTCATACAGATTTGGTTATACTCAGAGTAAGCATTCATGAAGCTGAGCATACGGTGACCCGCCGTAAAGTCAATAATTAGGTCGATGCGAGGAAGTGGGAAGTTGTCTTTCACGTAGGCTTTGTTGGACAGCCACTCCAGGTAGTTGGCTTCTTAAATGAATCCAGCGTTCAGCAAGCGGTCCACTTCCTCAACTATGTTACCGTTCTTTTCTGCATTGACGCTTCGACACTTTTGCCTCACTCCTTTATCCTTTGGGTCTACGCTAAAGCTGTGTTATATGGCTTTCGGCACTATTCCGGGTGTATCCTCGTGGCTCTAGGCAAATACGTCCTTGTGCTCGGTGAAAAGTAGCTGAATGGCGCTATGGGTTTCAAACTTCCTTTTACTGCTAATCCTCACCATGACTTATGGTCGATATGGGTTGAGTAGGATGAGCTCCAGCAGCTCGCTTGGTTTACCTTTCTGAGCCTCTGCTCATCTCGGGCCTTGCTTTCGACCTGCGTGCAGTCAGGAGGTGGCAGCAAGGCGCAATCACCCATCACAGGACACACCTCACTTACCCCGTCATTCGCAGGCATCTCTTCACAGGTGTGTGCCCATCTTTCTTCCATCACGTCCTTTTCAATCCCAAGAACTTGGTTCTTTTGCTGGTCAACTTCCATGTCACTAATAATATTAGCGAGCTTCCAACTTGCTCGGAACGGGTTGCCTTAGGCAAACGAAGTACACGTAAGACCTAAAACAAATCCCACAGATAGTGCCACTGTTAATGTTGTGTTTCGCACGCCTTTGGGTCAAGTTCTGATAAATGATATAGAAGAAAACAACTATGAGGGGGCGGTCTTGGGACCAGGGAGTCTCTGATGCCAAAGTTAATAAATTCTCTTGAAAATTTGAAAATAAGTGAAAGAGTTTAGGGATCAGAGAGCTTTCTAGTACTTGGAGCCTGCTATTTATACCATAGATTTGGGGAGATGCAGATTGTGTTTGCCTCCACAGAGGTCATGCCCCTCCTGCTATTCCTATTGTTAGAGTCTTTTAATGCGGCATGCTTCTACGACGGCACTATTAACGTGACGTATAGCTCGGCAGTGGTGCCATTAATGTGGCGTGGTTTCCAGGCCTTGCTTTTATCCCTTGTGAGCCGTAGATATTCCCATGTTAGGCTTTAGCCGATCAAGGGTTCTCCGCATTTTTCGCTCCATTCTATACAAGTTCCCAGGTTCAGAACATGGCTCAGTGATATCAAGCTAAACTGTCCAGTTAGTAAAGAGGCCCAATGGGCTTTGTGGGGTGAGGGAAAATCCCCTTACACCAACTATACTGGCATCAATGCATAATTTAATCACAAAGCAGCAAACTAAAACGTATTACAAATTTCGTGGTGATAAGAATTTAGGTCATGCGAGGAACGCTACATTTGACAAGTTACAAACATCAATAAAAGATTTTTTTTATTAAATTCTTGAATATTAATCTCAAATAATTATTAAATGTTGCTATGAATTCAGGTGCAAATGCAAACCTAACAGTACTTACCCAAACAAGTACTATGAATTTAGACTTCACTAACCTCCATATCAGAAATATCATCCCTTCCAATGGGTGCATCATCATCTTCATGATCAGAAAAATTCAAAATAACTGGAAACTGCAACTCCAATGAAGTGGTAATCGTCGCACTGTCCTCAAATGACTCTTTGGGCATCCCGGTTTCTTGAAGCTGCAGTGCATAATTTAGATAAAATAACACATCTTGCATAGTCGGCCTCTCTGTACTAAATGCCTTCAAACACTTCTCTGCAGTATCACCAAATATTTTCAATGAATTTTGATTAATGTTACCAACAAGCACCGGATCAATAATCTTCTCAAGTTGGCCTTTCCTTTGCCACAACATCCCCAATTCTGCTAAGTTCACCTCATCCAGTTGAGATGACTGTTTAATAGCCGGTCTAGAACAAAGAACTTCAAGAAGTACAACTCCAAAGGAGTATACATCAGATTTCTCTGTCAACTGTAGGGTTCTAAGGTATTCTGGATCAAGATAACCAAAGCTACCCTTTACACCCATAGTGAAGTTGTCTGGATCAAGGCTGGATTTCGAAAGGCCAAAATCAGTAACTTTAGCCACATAACGTTCATCGAGAAGAATGTTTGTTGACTTAACGTCACGATGAATGATTCCTCCAGTCGAACCAGAGTGTAGATAATGCAAGCCCTTTGCCGCACCAATGCATATTTCTAGTCTTTGCTTCCAAGACAATTTAGAGCGTGAAGTTGATTTCTCAGAGTTGTTATCTGAATGATAGAGGTGATCTCTGAGAGTCCCATTTTCCATGAATTCATAAACCAATATCATCTCACACCGTTCATCACAATATCCAATCAGAGAAACAAGATGGCGATGACGAATCTGAGACAACACCATGATCTCCGTTTGGAATTCCTTCAGACCCTGCCCATGTCGTGGATCACTTCGTTTCACAGCCACTTTGGTGCCATTTTTAAGAGTTCCTTTGTAGACTTTCCCGAATCCACCCTCACCAATTAATAATTTTGCATTGAAGTTATTCGTTGCACGCAATATTTCAGAAAAAGGTACCCTTAAACTAAGGTTTAGACTAGGATCAGCAAGGGAAGCATTAGGACCTCTTTGAGTCAACCTGCTTTTCAAACTAAATCCTCCATAAAGACGCACTCCCAAACTTTGATCATGCCCTGGTTTCCAGAATTTCAAACCCAACGCCACCAATATTACCAAAATGAAAAACGCCCCAAAACATGCGGGACCAATTATAGCAGGGGAAAGTTTCTTTTTCACTACTTCAATTTCCCTAGGAGGAATGAAACCCGACTCCTTCACTACCTCCATAATCTCCAGCCCAGTCAAAAGGGCATTATATATCCGAGAGCCTTCCACTGGGCCGATACTAGCATTCACAAATCCCAAACCATCCGAATCAACAACAAAATCGATGTAAAATGGAACGATGCCGATCCTCTCAGTTATACCGTAAGGACTCATCTCCTTACTGAAATTTCTATTAATATAGAGATTGAACGTCCAGTCATTAGGTGTTACACTTATTATATCAGAGAAATGGACACGAAGAAAGTTGTTAGAATTCTTATTGACAGGAAAACTCCAAGTTACCTTTGGTAAACTGGAGTTGCTGCTACCACCTATATTCAATCGTCTAACCGTCTGATACACAAATGCTGGGGCAATATACTTGGGGATCCTTTCGGTTTGGTTATTAGGCGTTTCATCTTTGTACTGATACGTGGCATCTTTTGGGTATAAGTATTTATCATCTGAATCCCAATTCCTCCATAACTCATCGAGCTTGGATGTAAAACCTCCAACGTCGATCCTATGGATTGTATGCAGAACCTTAGAGCTCAAACCATTGTAGTTACTCTTAGCTCCTTGAGAAGTAATGTGAGGAGGGGCCTTATCAGGGATGATGCTCTCGGGGCCAAGAAAGACTTCTATTGCATTCACAAAAGCCAAAGATGGCTCGTAGGGTATGAAGTAGATTTTAAATTCACCTTCTGGGATGGCGAGCAAGAATTCCTCAATCTTCGGAGAACTAGTAACATTTTGGAAGCTATAGTTCGTCAAAAGTGAAAACCCAGAAACCGAAACATTGAACCGAGGAACATGCCGATCAGTATACAGTGACATGAAAACAAAGAAATGGAGGCGTACAATGTATGTACCAGTCTGGTTGATGTCAAACTTATATGAAGACTGGTGTCGGAAAATTCTTGCCGCTTGATAGAGAGGTGAAGTGCTTGCTGATGAGTTACTGTTTTTGACAGTTTCTCCCTTTCCGACTAAGAAACCCCGGTCGCGAATGAAGACTCGGATGTCGACGTTGGTGTTGGAGTGTGCTCCACAGTTGATGAAGTAATTATTAGGAAGAGAGTAAGCTGAAGAGAGAAGCAGGAGGGAGGTGACATGGAGAGGTAAGAGAAGACAGAGTCGGAAAAGAAACTTATGGGAGGAAAGAACTTCCATGAAATTTCTTGTGAGGGTTGCTTCTTTTTCATTGGTTATATATAGGCATCTGAGAATAGAATAAAGGTAGTGACTAATTAAAATATTTTATTATTATTTAAAATATTTCATTTAACTCATTTACGTAATTAAATGAGAGACGAAAGGTTGTTGTTGACTTTGACGGCTGCAGGGTATATGTGTCGTTCAGCTAAGTCATGTCTAGCATATAACGTCAAATGTGATGGCTGGCAGCTAAGGAAAAAAGAAAATATAATAAGAAAAATTCTATTTGTAATTCCAGAGATTATATATACAGACCTTTTATTAAATAAAAAAAAATATTATTTTAAGAAGGATATTTTTATAATTTTAAAAAATTTTAAAGAGAAAATTGCCTAAGTCTGTATTGTAGTCTTCAAATGAGAACTGTATGTAACATTACTTATATAATAAAGGGTGGTCATGATTTCAGCTCAATCTGTTTCGTCTCAATTACGTAATTAAATTAGAGACGAAAGCTTGTTGTTGATTTTGATGGCTGCAGGGTATATGTTCCGTTCAGCTAAGTCATGTCGAGCATATTACGTCAAATGTGATGGCTGGCAGCTAAGTAAAAAGGAAAATATAATAAAGGGTGGTCACGATTTCAGCTCAATCTGCATCAACTTTTCGTGTGATTTGGGTCAGAGACTCTTCAAGTTTTCAACGTAAGAAAAGTCCTCCCGTTTTTATTTTTATCAGCTTTTGCATCAAGCAAGAGAAAGGAAAAGGGTAGGAACTTGCGAAGAAGACTTTAGCAGAAATGCAAGGAAAATATCTTTAAGCGTGCAGGTAGTGGTTTACCACTGAAAGGAAAAGCACAAGGGTATTTTCTCACAAAACTTTTGAGGATTGTAAAGGAGCATGGTTCCATGGTAAACCATAGTCACAACGTATGGAGTCCAAGCCCTTGCATGTCGCCCAAAAGCACTCAGCCGTGGTCTCTGTTCACATTATATTGTAGTCAGGCCTAAATCATGTGATCTCGGCCATGGTCTCTGTTCACATTATATTTTTAGTCATATGTGAACAGAGAGACCACTTCCAAACATAGTGTATGAATGTTGAGACCACTTCCCAATCGTTAAAGAGAAATGATATTTGTAGTCATAAAGTGCATAAATACAACGCATTTGTTTTTTAAAAAAAAAAAGTGAATAAATATAATATCCACGATAAAAATCAATCTTTTAACTTTATAATAATATTAAAAAATTATATTATAATAATATTTTTATTAAACATTTTCTCTCTTTTCCCAAAACTCAATAAATATTTGAACTCAAATTATTTTACTATTATTCACAGGCCTTAGTGAAATGTTTCAAATTGATCTAAGCAATATATTGTTATATTTTTAGTTCTTAATGGCTAAAGAGAAATGATATTTGTAGTCATAAATTGCGCAAATACCATACACGTCTTTTTAAAAAAGTGAGTAAATATGAGATCTACATAAAAAAAAATTAATCTTTTAATGTTGAAACTCGCTCTTTTTAAAATAAGTACGCAGCACTTGCACAAAATATAATTGTATTTAGCATTATTTATGTCCAAATGATTGAATTATAAGTAAGATTGTTCATCCGAGTTCTGATCCAGCAAAACCGGGTATATCCGGACCAGAACCTGGGTTTCAAACCCAGACTAGAACTCGGATGAATCCAAATTTTTAACAACCTGGCACAGGGGCAGGGGCCCCATCCCCCTCCCGAGGGTGGGGGGCAGGGTTGAAAACCCCTACCC